>JAQZBX010087133.1:0-12906 GCA_029593785.1 Cabassous unicinctus
AGTCCTGTGGATTGCAGACATAAGAAGTTCACATCCCATTTCAGGATTTTCCTCCTGGAAATACTCTAATAACTCACAAGCACACAGGATGTATTCATCAGCCAAAGGGGTGCTGGTACAAAATACTGGAATTTGGTTGGTTTTATAAAGGGTATTTATTTGGCTTACAGTCACAAGGCCCGAAAGCGTCCAACTCAAGGTACCATAAGCGGTACTTTCTCACCCAGAGTCTGTTGCCACATGTTGACGCAAGACGGCGGGTAATGTCTGTGAGGGTTCAGTCTTCTTCCTCCTTCCAAGGCTCTGTGGTCCCAATTTCTTCCAATCTCAGCTGTAGGCTGGGATAAATCTCATCTCTCTTCCGGGGCTCATTCTCTCTGGGCTCAGCTGCTGTTCTCTCCACAAAGTCAGCTGTAGACTATCAGGTTTTCTCACTTCCTGGGGCCTCTGCCATGTCTATGGAGCTATCTCTATCCTTCTGTGTTCTTCTCCTGCGTGTTTATTTCCTGAGCTCCAGGATCAAAACTCTATAACCTCCCTTCTCTGTGGTGCAGTTTCTCTGTGAGTCCTACTGATGTGGCCCAATCAAAGCCTTAATCATTATTTAATCAAGTAAAAGTGAGAATTCAGAATCCAATATAATCTAATATGCCCAGAGGAGCAGACCAGTTTACAAACATAATCCAACATCTATTTTTGGAATTCATAAACAATATCAAATTCCTACACAGGGAAAAAGAAAGAATCCAGATAAAGCTTTCCTATGGTACTGAGTGGAAGAGGAGAACAGTAGTCAATGGTGAACAGAGAAAGGAAAATACTGAATTGAAAATAGAAAAACAATAGAGGACATAAATAAAACCAAAATCTGATTCTCTAAAAGTTCAGCAAAATTGATGAATTTCTAGCTTGTGTAACCTAGGAAAACAGAGATGATTCAAATTTCTGACAACAGGAAGGAAAGAGGAAACTTCACTATTGACATTAAATTATAGGGAGGGGTAACCATGGGAAAAATCTATGCCCATAAAGTTGAAAATTTGCATTAAATGGACCAATTTCTTAAAAGACACCAATTACCAAAGTCATTCATGAAGAAATAATCTGAAAATATGCATACATATATTTCTGGTGTTCTATAGGTAGATGTAGATACATAAAGAGTGAGATTCAGGTTACTTATAAAGTGAGAGATATATTTAAATATTTATTATAAATTTGCTATGTAGAGATATAGAGAGTAATATACGCATACATATAAACACATAAACATGCATATACATATAGATAATAAACTGATTGAATTTGGAGCTAACAACTTCCAAAAAAGGAAATTCTAGGATCACAGAGTTTCGCTGGTGAATTTAACAAATATTTATGTGAGAAAAAATCTATTTCCTAGCTCTGTCCACTTATAGGTCCTGGACTCTGTGACACTCCAGGGAAAATGAGCACAATTAATACCAATTCTTTGTTTTCTAAATTCTAATTTTCATTAAAAGGAACCAAGGGCTTTTTGGAGAAATGGTTGATTCCAGGGCTGAGGATGGGAAAACACAAGATAAGCCTAGGGCACCTTGCATTGCCAGGAATAAAGAAATGCAAACAAACAAAATGGGTACATGTCAAAAGGACACAGAAGTCAATGTGGAAGGGTTTCCAATATGAAAAGCTGAAATATATGAATGCCAAAATAAATAATTATAATATTGCATTGTGATTCAAAGACTGAAATAAACATCCATGAATGCATTCTGATACAAATAAAAGATAGAATAAAAATAAACAGAGGAAAAGATACACATATTTACAGAATTATAATTTTTTTTTAAATGTGGAAGAAATGAGGAAATAACCAATCACCATAAGAACACCCTACTAATAATTACTGCAGCCAAGATTCACCGGTGAATGATAAAATTAGCAGGCAAAACTTTAAAGAGAAGCAGAATAGTTTCCTCAAAGTATCTCCCCTAAATATTTCTTAATTATAGTGGTCAATAATTCTTTGATAATTCTCCTCCCCTTGAATGTGAGATAGAATGAGTAACTCTCTTCTCACAAATAGAGTATGGAAAGGGAAAATAAAACCTTGATAGTGAAAAAACTTAGCAGAAACCACTGTCACCGAGTGATCAAGGTCAAAATCATCAGTTATAAGTCACACTGAAATGCTACACTCCTCATGATATCCCTCAGAGAGCACTTCACATCTGTAGAAAAGTTACTCAAAATATTTAATCCCAGTCTACTTATGATAAAACATCAGACAAGCCTAATTGAGGTGCATTCTACAAATGCCTGAATAGTACTCTTCAAATATATGGAGGTCAAAGACTGAAGAACTTTCACAGATTGAAGGAGAATTAGGAGATAGAATGACTAAATACAACATGGTATCCATAATTGTATCCTAGGACAGAAAATGTCCATTAGTGAAAAAAAAATTCCAGGCAAACCTCAAAGATACTATGAATTTGGTTCTAGGCCACTGCGATAAAAGCGAATATTGCAATAAATTGAGTCACATGAATTTTTTGGTTTACCGGTGAATATAAAAGTTATGTTTATACTATACTGTAGTCTATTAAGTGAGCTATAGAATTTTGTCTTAAAAAAACGATGCCCATACCTTAATTAAAATATGGCATGGAGACATGAAGTGAGTACATGCTTTAGAAAAATGGTGCCAATAGACTTGCTCGACGCAGAGTTGTCATACAACTTCAATTTGTAAAAAATGCAGTATCTGCAAAGTACAATAAAGTAAAGCACAAAAAAACAAGGTACATCTGCATTAAAATCTGAGTAAAGTGTATAATTTAGTTAATAGCATTGTTCCAATGTCTTTTCCTTAGCTTTGATATTTAACATGGTCATGTGAGATGTCAACATTAAGGAAGCCACGAGAAAGGCATAAAGGAACTCTACAATCTTTAGAATCTTCTCTAAATCTAAATTTATTTCAAAATTAAAAGTTAAGAAATAAGTAATTAAGTAATTTATCCTCATGTGGATTCTACTGTATGCATACAGCTGATTTACACCCTCCATAACGAATTGTTTTTCTTGACTTAAAATTGATATATCTGCTAGAATATACATGTGCTATTAATTTTTCTAAAATATTATATGCTGTTGATAGTGTGTGATGACTAAGAGTGTGATGACAAGTTTGCCAATTGTTTATTCTATTTTCTCTGCAAGAATATTATTTGACTGTCTTGTAGCAATTTACCTCATATCTGTTAATGCTATATGTGGAGTGCTACATTCAATTAGTCTTCAATATTTGAGCCTCCTTTATGAAGTTAGTAACAAAGCTCATCTTTTTAAACTAGAAAATATTGGTTTATGTTTTTCTTTGGAAAAAGAAAATAATTTGATTGGCTTACAAGAAAAATGACTATGCTTAATTGGAAAATACCTGAAAAATTGTGATGACTTTATGCCATTTTTTTGAAAGTTTCAAAAGAGATAGTAAACTTTGCATTGGAGGGAGGTAATCACTGCTCCCATAAAATTATAAGCAGAATTTTCTCTTTCCCTTATTTGTACAAATGCATTAAACTTTCAGATTCACTTATCTGGGACATACAGATTTACATTATATTTGTTTAGTGCAACCCTGTTCACTATGATTAAACTTGGTTCTGAGTTTTAAGATTACATTGCTATTCTTAATCCTTCAGTGGATCACTTTTAAGGCATTGATCCATCTTTGTGAATCAGTGATTCCATTAGTTTTCTAGTACTGTGTAACAAATTTGACTTAAAATGGCTTAAAATAAAAATGATTTACAATTTGCCAGTTTCCATGGATCAGGAGTCAAAGCACAGATTAGCTGTTCAGGATCCCAGAGATTCACTCAAGATATTTGCTGGGTTGCAAGAATGCATTTCCAAGGTCAGTTAGGTTGTTGTTGATAGAATTTATTTTCTTGTTATTGTGCAACTAAGGGCTCCACCTTTCTCATGACTGGAGGTTGTCCCCAGTTCCATGAGGTCACCTGCAGTTCCTAGAGACCACCTTCAATTATTTTCTACCTGGGCTTGTCCAACATAGCTGCTTACTTCATCAAGCCAGCAAGGGGAGTCGCTAGCACCAGTCTGTCAAGGCAGAGTCTTATATAAGTTAAAAACGTCACAAGAATGACACCCGTCACCTTTATCATATTTTATTGGTTAAATGCAAATCCTGGGTCCAGCCTAAAGTTAAGGGAAGGGATTACACAAAGGTATGAACTCCAGGAAGCTGGGATCACTGAGGATCACTGAGGATCACAGAGGTCTCTCTGCCACAGAAATATAATGTAACAAATCATATCATCATAAAATGGAATTCAACAAATGCAAATATCCAAATACAAATCATATCAAATCATGTTAGTTAAGAATTTGTGTTCTCTGTGAGCTGAATGTTAGCCAAAAGAGTCTCACAAATCACCAACCTTTAAAAATTTTACAATTATTAATACCATAATAAAAAAGTATGTAAAACAATAATTAAATTTACATTTCCTGTGTATCCATGCAAATTTGTTTTTCTCTGAAACCACCAAAATGCCTATGAGCCATTTAATAGATCAGTTGAGACCACCACTGTTCAGCAGACTATTATTTAAATAGTGCCTGAAGTATAAATCTCTTATTAGGCAATAGTCTATATTATCTCATCAAGATGAAGATGTGGGCTTGGGGCATTTTCATCACTCTAATTTCAAAGTGCTGCTATGATATCTTTTTGTTCTGCAATAAACTCCTTCTTGGGTAGTATTTCAATGAATACAAAAAAAATGTGATAAAATTGTTGCAATAACAATCTTATTGTTTTATGGTAAATTTATTTGTTATGGGGAAAGGAGAATGAGTGTGATTTTTTGAGACATTACTATGCTGAGGCTTGAGTTAAGTTATGAAAATATAGAGAGGTTTGTAAGAAAACACCAATACAGTAAGCACTATTAAAATATGTCATGGCAATTGTTTATGCAAGAGACAGGCAAGAAGTGATCCCAAAAATGAAGATAAAGTTTATCACCTATTTGGAAGATGGTATGGGGGAGATATATTTAATTACTAGGAACACAACTATCTTAATCACAGGTGAAATAATTAAAAAACGAATGTATTACTCTTGTAAGTCTTTTGCTAAACACTTGTTTTCTATGCTAACGGGCTCATTTCAAACACATTCTGTCAGCTGCAGTACATTCTATTGTCTTTAGTTATTTCTTTTTCCTGGCCTACAAAGCTAAAAAATGATGTTAAACTACATAAAGGAATATATACAAAAGGCATTAAAAATATAAATGGAGTACTTCAAATATGGCACTATAATAAGGAAGTGATATATCTCTTCTTATAGTCCTAGAGTAAGCACAAAAGAAGGTGACTTCAGCCATGGATTTATAGAATGTTTTAGGAAGCCTTTTGTAAGTTTTTAACATACAGTTTTTTATCTTCTTTGAACTAACCACTATTCCAAGTGGTGGAAGTAACACAGAACACACTATTTCATTTCCTTGGCTTAATTTTTAAATAGCACAAAGGTGTTTTCTTCTGAAATACACATTTGCTTTTATGTCATGTATCCACAACATTACCAAGACATTGATAACTTATCCAGATATGTTTAAATCACTTCATATAAAGACTTTTTAAAACTTAAACATTTACTTTTGCTCAAATTCAATAGTTATATACATAAAACTCATCTAACTGTGGCAGAAAATAAGAAAAATATATCTTAATCCTTTATAATCGGTTTATAGTGATGTAAATTTCACAAAGGCAGAGGTCTTTCATTGTTATGAAGCAGGTTTCCCCTTTAGCAATATTCCCCTGTGCTTAAGTTAGAGATCAGATAACTTTCTTATGCAGTACATGCCCAATAGCAATATAAAATTCAGTATCAGCTATATTATTTTACAGATTTACTTCATTTGCCATGCAAAATGGTTACAAAATAAAGAGATAAACCAGATATAAAATGCAAAACATAGAACATTTATCACTAGTGAACATAAATGGAGAGGGTGAAATAAAGAAAACAAAACTTGTGATGGCAATTGAAGATTATAGCAAAAAGATAAATCTGCAAATTTACATTTTCTATAATCAGTTCAGGTGGGTTGGTAGGGGTTTGTTAAGATACTTGTATTCTGGAATGGGATATGTGAATTGTATAACCATCTCCATAATATATTTTCCTACTGCAGGCTGGATTTCTCATTCACTTATATTTTTTCCCTACAGAATTTCAGAATTATTCCATCCAAACAAAATCAAGGCATCAGTGCAACAATTAAAGCTTTCTAGAATCTGGCTGGTTTATATAATTTTTGAGAATAATGTATTTGCAGTTTATTTATATCTGAAAGTGATCAATTAGCCTCTGAAGAATTGACTCTCCAGTCAAGTTAGATATCAATATTATTATTGTCAAAAAATATCTACTAAATATTGGGTGAGACACTGTGTTAGTATTATAAGCAACTGTAAAATGTTTATAGCATTATCTATTATAAAAGTCCCCGTCGAATCAGAATTATGTTCAGAACGTAATTCTTTTATACAGTTTATTGAGGTAGATACAAGATGATGTGATAGCCTTTAGGTAGATATGGTTTTTCAAGAGCTTTATTTGCCTTTTATCTTCTGAAGTTGGACAAGAATGGGATCTGTGTTACACAGACAAAAATCAAATACCAACTTGGAAAAATTAATTTGTTCTGCTTTCAGGGCAAATTTACTCACAATTCACATTGAGAATTGCCAAGCCAAAGCTTGCAATTCTAAAACCATTATTTCCTCCCCATGCCTGGCAAATTAGACTGACATAAGTAAATACATCCCTGAACATTGCATGTTTTTATTTCGTTTTATAACTTTCTACTTCCTCTCATCTTTGTATATAACAATTCTTTACCAGTTTTGACAGCAAGAGTTGATTTTAATAGAATTTACTCTTAAATTTCTAATCAGGAACAGTATCTGCAGAATCTGTTTATTTTTCTTCTTGTTTCTTCTTACTAGGCTTGGCTTATCCCTGTAGGAAGTCAAACATTAACCACACTTCCCATTCTTAGCAGCATGATTCTCATATAAGCCTTTGGAAGGAAAGATAAGTAAGTACATGCTGTGCTACTTTCTCAGGTAGATATAAGCTATGAAATTTGAAAATTAAGAGAAAAGAATGTTTTCTGGTCCTCAAAATCATAGCTTTGAAAAATAAATTCTCCATTTCAGGCCTTTCCATAAAAAGGTTAACATCTATTTGTCCTGGATAATTTGCCATTTACCTTCCTGGAGGCATTTGGTGGAGAAATCTAGCCAGTGCTTGGCTACCAAACTCTCTGCTGGGAATTTTGTTAGGTATTAGGTATTACGTATGTAGTTGACAGATGTCTTTCATTCTATTGAGGACCATACTACCCAGTAACAGAGACAGAAAAGTTTACAGGTGTTTAAATGCAAATATTGATATAAACATGAGGTATATTAAGGAAATAGGAAACCTTAACCTAGATGATACAGGAGTCAAAGAAAGCTACCTAGATGGGGTGGTATCTGAGAACAATTGACATTATCCAAGAAAATTGATGCACTGAATATCAGCTGCAATTTTCCACCTTCACAAAAAACCACTGAGTTAGAAAAAAAAAGATATATTGAGTTTAGTTAATGTAGCCCCAAACTCAGATATCATCAAAGCTGAGAAACCCAAGCTTTGGAATCTTAGGAAGCTCAAGAAGAAACTACAGCAAGTTCTCTACCAGGCATACACACAAACACACACACACACACACACACCACAAAGGCAAAGACAAGAATGAACTAGTTGGAAATGAGGATATTAACTACCTATTTTCCTCTCCTTCACATTGTCTTGAGTTGTCCAGGAAATAGGCATGGAATCTGGAAAAGTTCTACAGTGGGCCAGAGGCAGCAGACATATTTTTCAGACCAAAGCTTTTTAAACGTTGGTGGTGGTGGTGGGGCGGGGGGAAGCATTACTGATTATCTATATGAGAGCTCATGATCACCAATCAAATGCAACAACACCCTGCCTACAGTGTCTACCCTACCTGATAAAGGAATAGAGCAGAAGCAGCAGCCAGAGTAGGAGTGCAGCTAGGTTGGGAAGGGTGTGCAAGCAACCTCAATAGGTACAGGCTGATGGGCTACTGCATGCCCATTACTTATGGCTCAAATCATGTAGTTCTAGCAGCTATGATAGAAATTGGCCATCCCTGACCAGGTACAATGCCTGGAATTGAAAAACTGAGCAAGTTTATGCTGGGATGTGGGTTAGGGGAGGTTATTCTGGAAAAACAAAGCAAGTGTTTTAGCATAGAGGATGTTTTAGCTTGCTAAGCTGCTCAAAGCCGATACCATAAAATGGGTTGGCTTTAAAAAGGAGAATTTATTAGCTTAAAAGCTTAGTTTTGAGAATGAGAAAATGTCCAAGTCAAGGCATCATCAAGGCAAACTTTCTTCCCGAAGACTGGCTGCTACAAACCTGGCCTCCTCTGCCACAAGACAAGGTACATAGCAACCTTTGCTGGAATCTCCTTCTCTTTCAGTTTCATTGCTTGCAGCTTCTTGCTTCTGTGGCTTTCTATCTCTCTCACTCTGTCACTCACTCGTGCTCTCTCTCTCTCTCTCTCTCTCTTCATCCCATTAAGAATATTAAGACCCATGCTGGGCCATGCCATAACTGAAAAAAACTATTCAAAACATCCTGCTTACAATGGGTTTATACCCACAGGAATGGATTAGCTTTAAGAACATGATATTCTGGGGTACATACAGTTCCAAACTACCAGAGAAGAATAGCAGGTAGAAGCACTCTTGGAGTAGAAAAAGATATTTCCATCTACCAAATCAACCACAGGAATACAATCCCATATCCTCACCTTGCCCAGATATAGCTGATATTATATAAAAGAGTAGAAGAAAATCCATAGTAGAAAAAAGAAACATGAACAAAGGAAATATGATCTTTCTAGTGGAAAATGTCCAAAGAGGAAAAGAATGTATGTCAAATTAAAAATTTTAATAAAATGTAAGGGAAAGTTCTAATAAATCAGTAATTATAAAAACCTTGAGTAGATTGACCTTGATGATTAAAAGATAAATGTTCTCAGATTGGATTTAAGAGAAAACAAGGTCTAGCAATATGTTGTTTTCAAAAGAAACACTTATAACAAGTGAGCACAAAATGAAAGCAACTGGTTGAAAAAATACAGCAGATGAATATGAACCAGAAAATAAGTAGCAATTTGAATATGAGAAAATAATAAAAAGTGGGTACTCAAAAATAAAACTAATAAAAAACCAAGCCTCGAGCAAAACTAATTAAGTAAAAAAGAGCACAAAAAAGGAAATTCAGAATAGAAACATGAAACAACCATAGATACAGGAATAATTTTGAAAGCATAAGACAAATGCTACTAAGAAATAATGCAAACATTTTGAATACATTAAAGTATTAATACATATCTAAAAGTATAAAATGCCAAAAGACAGTAATTAGAGGGAGCAGCATGAACAAATGTGGAAAGGGCACCACGTTATTATGGAGTGGCTTAGTGGTATATGGTTATCTTAGTTTGCCAATGCAAAGTACCAGAAATGGGTTTGCTTTTATATTGGGAAATTTATTTGGGTAAAAGCTTATAGTTCCGAGACCGTGAAATGACTCAATCAAGGCACCATCAGAGATGTTTTCTCACCAAAGTCAGCTACTGTTGATCCTAGTGTCCTGCGACGTGGTGAAGACAGCCGCTGATCTCTGCCTTCCCATCCAGAATCTACCGTCTCCTGGAGCTCAGCTGCAGGCAACCAGTCATAGGACTTCTCCCTTTCTGGGCCTCTTCTCTCAGTCTCAGCTGCTCCACTTTCTTCCTGAGTTCAGCTGTGAGCTGTCAAGCATATGGTTCCTCTTCCCTGGGCCTCAGTTCCTTGAACCTGACACGGCTTCTCTCCTTGAGCTCAGCTGTGGGAAAACCTGTGTCCTTTCTCAGATATGGTAGAGAATCAGAATCAGATATGGTAGAGCTCCCTTTCCCTCTGTCTCTCTCTCTCTGGGTCTCCATTTACATCAGACCCAGCAAAAGGGTAGAGACTCAACCTGAGTCAGGCCTCACTCCTCATGAAGACCAATCAAAAGAGTCTGACACCCACAGGAATGGATGAGTTAAAAAACATAATCTTTCTCTTTTTGGAATTCATAAAAGAATTTCAAACTGTCACAAAGGGCAAGTGTCTTTTTCATTGTAGCACATTTTGTATTGATGGAATTTCATAGGCCACTTTTATTTTTAGAAAAAAACTTTCTGACCATGAAATTTAAAATTGATTATATATGAAAATTATATGAAAACTGAAAAATGCATAGATATTTTGAATTAACATGATTTTAACTGTTTAGAGTATTGTACAATATTACTAAGGACTATGAGTAGGCATTTTCAGAAATTGGACTAAAGCCAGATTTAAGACTAGAGATTTTTACCGCAATTCATATCCTTCGATGAAAGCATAATTTTTACTTCTTCAGGAAAGACCTTAAAACTCATATGCTTATAACTCAGACTCTACAAAAATAATTGGCCAAATGAGAGTAATTAGCAATTGTAACTTGACTGTGTAAGCAATTGGGAGTGGTGTCAGAAGTAATGGCTGACATTTATTAGGTGAGGATGGGAGAACTGGACAAACATCTCTAGATATTAGAGAACCGTTGGGGCAAACTACACTATAGGAGCCACACAATGAAAAATTTTGACCTTGAATGAAAAGAGGGAGAAGAGGAGAAATCCTTCTGAGTGACATGGCTTTTACTAAAATAAAAGGGATTTTTGAATAGTAAATTCAAATAGAGATAGACCATATGCTCCAGGGGTATCTTAAGGCAGGCTTTGTGCCCCCAAAAGTAAGAAATATTATTTGGGTATTAGTTCCTTGTGCCACCTACAAATGCCTTGCATTTATAAGTCAATTAAGGAAATATTAACTCTTTTGTGGCAGACAAAATCCGTTTGCTCTTTCTTCCACAGTACTTAAGTTTTAGTACAGCATATGGCCACCCAGTAAGTCTACAATTCTTAGTCTCACTTGAAACTCAGTATGGCCAAATGACTACATTCACACTAATGGAATGCAAGAAGAAAGAGTAAGTACAAGTAACACCTCAGATGCTTAAAGGGAAAGAGCTTGCCCTGTACTCCATTTTACCTCTTTCCTACAGTCTGAAGCACAGACATGTTATCAACTAGCTTCAACCGTGCACAGGTGGAAAATCCCCTAGGAATGGTGGAGCAAAAGGATATAAGAAATTTTACCTGCAACTGTCCTGATTACATTCCTCCACACTTCTTCTCAGTAACATTTTCCTATATGTATTTTAACCTGACTGCTTTCCTGTCTCTGACATCTTTGGAATAACCATTTGTCTCACTAACAATTTCAATTTTTTTGTTAACTAGTATTACTCTGCAAAAGAGGTTTCTACGAAAAAGTATGAAATGGCACTTTGCCTAATTAGTGAGAATTCAGAGAAAAGTTTAGCCTAAAGCCTTGTATGGATCCTTGCTTCTAAATACAGACAATCGTATTTTTTTTTTTAAATTACAGGTACATTTATGACATCAGAGCTATACAAGTGGAACTAAAACAATTTGTGAAAGTACTTAGCACAGTTTCAGTTTTTGGCAGCTAAGGAGTTTCAATAATCTAGTCAATCCTTTTCTTTTAGCCATATACTTTCCTATCTGATGGCCAAAAATTTAATCTCATTATTTTCTTTAAAAAAAAAAAAAAAAGCATCTGAAATTGTTATATCTATCTATTTTTTAAGGAAAAAAATAAGAAATAAAGATATGAGACAACAGATCTTCTTAATTAATAACTTGTCCTTAAAACACAAACAATTCATATAAAATGTATTTAACAATACCTGAATTGAGTAAAAAATAGGGACAAAGAATTAACTGCAATTTATCCAAGAGATTCAGACTTGGATTTGCATATTCAAAATTTATGTTCCCCTAGCAACTGTAACTCATGTTTTACACATGGATAGCATCATGTGGTTATGCATATATAAGGGTCTTTTAATACTTTATAATTCACTAATAACATTTATAATTAAAATTAGTGATTTACTAACATGGTAACACAGCATAGCATATTAAGTCTGACTGCAGACATAAAATTAATATAATATGAATATAATAAAATTCATTTTTATTGTCTGTTTTATAGAATAAAGCTCATTAGCAAATTCAAAAGTTGCAGATAGATGAGGCATGAGAATTACGTCTCCCTGATTTGAGTCTATCTCATTTGTTGCTATATTTCCCACAAATCTCTTTTAGGAAATCACTATGCTAATGAAACTCTTCTAACCTGGAAAAACATTTTTACCTATAATACAGCAAAGGAGTATTTTTATTTTCCACATTTGTGTCTTTATTAGCAAAATCCTCACTGCTCAATATTTCTCACCACAGTCTCTATGGAAATCCTTTCCACCTCATACCTCTCCACCTCACTGATACTACCTTGGTCATCTTCTCATGAATAGTCTTAGGTACTTCTCTGAGAATCTCTTGTAATATTTACATATAAAAATAGCTTTGATATATTGAACCAGGCAGGGTACCAGTCATTTGACATGATTTATTACTATTTTTTAGGAAGTCTGTCAATGAAAGAACTGAGTTAAAGAATGGTTGCCCAATGTCACAAGTCTAGTACATGCTGGAATCAGGATTTTAAGCCAGGCCTCTTTGGCTTCAAAACACTCTCCTGGGGAGTGGATGTGGCTCAAGCAGTTGAACACCTGCTTCCCACTAGGAGGTCCCAGGTTCGGTTCCCTGTGCCTCTAAAAAAAAA
>JAQZBX010087135.1:0-12911 GCA_029593785.1 Cabassous unicinctus
TTTTAGAAATGGAATCAAATCCAAGATCAACCATTTACCAGGTCTGTGACCTTGAGTGCAAAACCTTGCCTCTCTGAACTTCAGATTCCTCTTCTATAAATGGGGAAAAATTATATCTGATTTTTGAGGATTGTTTTGAAATTTAAACCTGATAAAAATTTCTTGCTCTCTGAACTTCAGATTCCTCTTCTATAAATGGGAGAAAATTATATCTGATTTCTGAGGATTGTTTTGAAATTTAAACCTGATAAAGTTTCTAAGATGCCTAGACAGTCCCTGGCACATAGTTTGTGCTCAGTAAATCATAGCTATTAGTATGATTATTGTTTCTAGACTGAAATGGCAAATAGGCAGTTGGGAATAGATGTCTGGAACTCAAGAGAGTGCTGCGAACTGGAAGTTTGAGAATCAATGATGATGTAATAGGAGCATATGAAACCAGCCAAGAATTGGAAGAGAACATCTCTGAGCCTTGCAGAGATATCAATACCTAAGAGGTGGACCATAGAAAAGTCTGCAAACGTCTCTTAATTAAGTGAAAGTAAGAAGGCCAAACTTCAAAAGCCAAGAGCAGAGTGGCCATAAAGTCCCCTTGTGTGCTCTGGTGTCCTCTGTTATTTGAGCACATTTTTTTCAGGTCATGATATGTGCAGCACTTCAGAACATCATGTTATAGGAGCATATTTTCTCAGTACAAATTTTGGTCAAGTTGCTGATTTACAACTGCAAAACATAAGTCTCAAGGCAATAGCTATTCTGCAAAAAGATGCTACACTACTATAACCTACCAACTACAGAAGATCCTGATAAAAGTGTTAGGAGGCTATTGATTGACATAATGTGGCCTCAAAGCTCGGATCTAACTTATGACAGTTTGCTTTGAGGCATTTAGAGAAAGAAAAATTTTCAACTTCACCTAACAATAGTAAAGTACTGAAAAACAGCTAACAGGTATAGCATTAATATCTTCTGCTCAATATGGAAAATGTCCAGAAGAACATGGACAATTTTTAAATATGTAGGGATAATAAAGGGAAGTATTCAGTTAACATCTAACCAGCTTGCATTGAGATTTTAGCTAATCTGTAGAAAGATAAGGGAGCAATAGATCTGACAATAAGATTTGTATTGTAATAGAGTACAAATTTAGTAGAGTCCACCAAACTAAATCACTAATGCTGATGAAAAGAAAAGAAAGAAATCCTAAAGCTGAAACTGATCTCTTCTCAAACATGTACTCCCCCTCTGTATATCCTACCTAACGTGGCATTCAAGGTCCATCCAAATGACATCTCTTCGAAGCCTTTTCTGATCTTCCAATTGAAAATGAGCACAGCTCCATCTGGAGTTTTCTAACAATTTGTGTATATCTCTCCTAAAGCATTCATCATGCTCTAATTCTTTTTATAATTATCAGTGTTTCATAGTTTAGGAACTCCTTAATGGTAAAAGCCATGCCTCATTCTTTTTGCTGTGTTCACACCTTCCAGTTCAGTGCTTGCTACATAGTTAATGCTGAGTAAATATTGGTAACTGTTTTTAAAATTATTTAATGACTGAACTATTATCACCTCCAAATTAGCTCCCCTCCCAAAATAATCACCTAATTAATAATTAAATTGATCAGCCTTCTTTTATATAATATTTTGCAGTCAATATTTTGCAGTCAATATTTTACATTTATTTTCAAATCTAAATGTATACAGTTTCATATGATAAAATGTTGTGAAGGAGGAAAATGTTATTTAATTTTATTAGAAACATATAAAAGTCTGTTAGAGAAGTTCAATACTTTGGGCCTGATCATAGTCTTATATTAGCAAATCAGTGTTTGCTTTCATTTGTTTGTATCACAAAGTCTCTGCTATTGTACTCTATTCAACATTAGATTTTGTATCCTATTGTTTTATCAATTACAGGCATCCTAGTTTAATATTTACTCTGTTCCTAAGAAAACTGATCAAAATAATCTTGGAGTAGATTCAATAGTTGATTTTGAGATTTGCCGGACTCACGTTTACCAAATATAAGCTGGTTAAACAGACATCCAATGATTTTCTTCAATTTGAGAAAAATAATGAAAGACCTTGACACCAAAATGTAACCACAAAAAAATCGTTTTCCATCTCCTATCTCCTGTTTCCTTCTACCTGACTCAGACATTTCTCTTTAAAACTGTGTGCTTTCAGCAATTATTTTAGGTCTACTTGCTCCTGACGTGCGTAGTGGAATCTGACAATTGTACGTGTTGCTTACAAAAAAGAAAAGAATGCTTTTCTGAAGATGTCATTGTTTGTAGTCAAATAAGCCACTTTTCATGATAAGAATTTCCTTATATTTATTCAAAGGTTTCTATTCTTTTCCTTTATGCCTTGATAATAGTCCTGCTATTCTATCCCTTCAGAGAAAGCATGTTTAATACACAAATTGAGATATTTGCAACATACACTGTTCTTCATATAAGAAGAGATTAGCTTCTTTTGAATTAGGAAAGGATTCCTACAATAGAAAGGGAAACCGCATGGGTAAATGTAATCAATGATGGTTTTGTGTAGGCTTTAATAATTTCTTTGTTCTAAAGGTTTTTGCTGTTTTGGGTTATAAAGATGAAGGAATTGCCCCCACTATCTAGCCAGCATTGCATTCACTGCAAAAGCATTGGTGATTATCCAGGGTATTTTTTGATACCTTTTGAAGAATTTATTTTCAGCAGTGCTCTGCCAACTGGGGACATTTTCTATAAAGATTTACAGTTGCTTTGCTGAGTGGTATGATGAAAAAATTCATGAAATCTGCAACCAGACAGACTTTACTGGAATCCTGTGTTACACTAAACAATTTACTTCACTCTCTGAGTCTTGGTTCCCTCATCTATTAAGTCTTGGTTCCCTCATCTATTAAGATAGGGGGTTGTCAGGATTAAATAAAATTACATATGTAAAATATCAATGCAGTGCCTTGTCCAGTCTATGGAGATTTAAATTGCTTCCTGATCCAGATAAAGAGGAGAAAAGAGTTTCCCTGATGTGCTCATTGTAGATGTGTAAAAAGACATTCAAAATAATAATGTGTCATATTCAGACTGGAATACATGATAAGGAAATATTTTGTTTCACAAAACAAGTCCAGAGACCAGAAAGTCTTTGAGTGCAGGATATTAGGTTCTTATTCAGATTCTCTGTGTTTCCTTTTCTCTGTCCTCCTCATGTTGGCTTTTTTTGCCAAGCTGGTTCCCATATGGTCACAAGATGGCTGCCAGCAAGAACAAGGAAAAACTGTTTCCTTACTCATGAGCAATGGGAAGACAAACCTGCCCCTCTGTCATGGACTATTAGTGTGTGCCTTTGGTCTGATTAAGACACTTTGGATCTTATGCCTGCTGCTGGACCAATAACGTCTTTGAGTACATAAACAGGTATTGCCAAATTACAATCAGAAATTAAAGTTCAAAGACTTGGTAGACTACACTGCTAATAAGTGGGAGACCTGGACTCAGAACACAAGTTCTCAAAAGCCAACTCCACTGATCATAGCAGGAACATTCAATTTTATCAACAAGATTTGAAATAGATATGTATAAATTACTTTTGCAGCATTTTCAGTAAAAACATTGTTGAGATCTTAAGTAACATTTTAATTCCCTTTATGTTTCCATAAGGTGACCAGCATTTAAATGTTCTGGGACCCTTTAATCTTGTCATATTTCTGAAATATGTTCTGAAATGCAGTTCAACACATTTGTGTTCACCTTTCCAAAAAAAGTGATCTGTGGCTAAAAATTTCCCTAGGTTTAGATTGATCTGGGTCTTGTTTATAGTGCCGTTGTCGATTTGTACCAGTTTTATTTTGGTTCCAGTCTTCTATCTTCATTCCTCTCATTATTGTGTTACAACAGTGAAACACTGCAGGATTTATTTTACAGATTTTTAGTTTTCTGATTCGGGACCCGATGCATGCCATAGGGATACAGGATGTTAGTTGCATTGGTCAACTTACTTAAGGCAATGAATAGGTATTTTTCACAATTGAACATTATAATAGGGTCCAGAATAAGGAATGTGCTTAAAGGTCCTCCATTAAAAAAAAAAAAAAAATCAATCCTCATCCAATTACTAATACATATAGTACACAGAACCTTTCTTTGAGGAATCAACTTAGTTTTATACATATTTCAAAGTACTCTAGATAAAACAGTTAATTACCCAATGCTCTTCCTCTTCTTACCAAGAAGGATGATATTGTGTCTCCTTGTACACTCATTATTAGGGGAGCCCTTCAGGTCTTTACTATCTTTCACTCTATACCACCTGTATAGCACTTGACATGTTGCCTACATACCTTAGGTGTTACTTAAATCGTAAGTTATATTCTTCTTTCAGGGCTGAGAAAGTCTAAAAAAAAAAATCAACTAACGTAGACTGAATCTGGAAGCCAGAGGCCTGACCTTAAAATCAAAGGCAGGGGAGCAGACATAGCTCCAGTGGTTGAGCACCTGCTACACATGTACAAGGTCCCAGGTTCAATACCCAGGAGCTCCTAAAAACAAAACAAAACAAACAAAAAACCCAACTTTTATTGGGGATCAGATGTAGCTCAGTGGTTGAGTACCTGCTTCCCATGCACAAGGTCCTAGGTTCAATCCCTGGTACCTCCTAAAAAAAAAGAAATAAAAATAAAAATCAAACCCCTCAAAATGGAATGCAGATAGGAACCAATTAAGTTCTACTCACCTACCTCCACTCACTTGAAGTAATGTTATATCTAGTCATCTATCCAGTTGGACAAATCAGATATTTTCCATTATGATAAGATATTAATTATGGACACCCTCAACCCAATAGAATCATAAGGTACCTGTCCAGTTCATTTTTATTTTCCAATATGTGAAAATTGAGACCAGGTTAATACTAAGTCCATGTGCTTGCATTTGACCTGTTTCTCTCAGTAACTCTGCCCCATTGCAATACAAAATCTTAGGCATTCCAAATTGAGTGACTAAAATATTCAAGAAGAAGAAATTAAATTAAAATTCTCAAGACTTCCTTTATTCTGAGTGAGAAAAAACTAAAGTAGTATGCTTGCACATCTTGTATATTTACCAGCAACCTATCCTAAAAGATTTTTAATTCTAAGTGGTTCCATACTTAGTAAATGAATAAAAGAAACACTAATTAAAAGGGTAAAATGTAAACCTATTTGGAAGGGAGCTACAAAACTCCCCATATGAAGGCTAATTTCCAGTGAAATTTTCATGGACACTTGAATTAACAACATTTATGTTGTAAGTTTGCTTTGATTTTATGGGATATATTTTCAATCCAATTAATTACATGTATGTTTTTAAACTAAAAATCTCCCAGTGGAAGATTGAAGAAATACAAAGCCAAAGACCAAAGTGAAATTTAGATAATAACTGAGCTCAACCAGAAATTCCTGGTAGTGTTGCTGTGTTCTTTCACTGCATAACACGTCGTTGAAATTATTCTTTCCCTAGATTAACCTGTTCAAGTTATAAGAGACTCCAATATCAGAAATCTGAGCAGAATACCAGCACAGAGGGACAGATATTTGAGGCCTTTGGTTCTGATGTTTTTTAATGACCCCCAACTCTTTGTTTACTGTCTTTTATCCTACAAACCTTAAAATTATTTCCTTCGCAGAAATGGGATTCTTTTATTACTGTTTTCACAGCCAGTCCACTGTTTTTGATAATTCATTGTTCTTCAGGAATGGAAAATTTACATCGTCTCATTTTAAATTTTAAAGCCCCTCCCCCCCCCCTTTTTTTTAAATCTCTGAATCTTTCCTGTTCTGCTTGGTTCTGGCTACACTTAGAGTCAAGCTGATTATTGTGATCATGCCTAAAACAGCTTGACCTAGAAGAGGTGGACTTTATTGTTTTCGGTCTAAAAGCACCACATGTACTTCTGTGGCGCATTTCGGTGTTTAAATTTGAATAATTAAGAAAGTGAAAGAAAAAAAGAAATCTTGATGCTGTGAAATTCTCTGTCCCTGACAGGTAGAGTAGTGAGCAGATTCTTTTCTTGAAGCTTAGCATGGGCTGGGGCTATGAAAAAGAGGAAAGATGAAGAGTGGAAATATAAAAAGGGGAACATTGATTCATTCTAAAAACACGTATTGAGTATCTGAAACAAGAAAGGAGTGGTGACAGGAAAAGGGAGCCAGTAAAGAGTGAAAGTTAAGTTCAGCAAAGAAGAAATAATGAGATGTGGAGACAAGAGATATGGTGTGCAGTTTGGAGTGTCAGTATCCTCAGCTAAAGACCACCCCAACACTCCTAATTTGAATTTATTGCTCATTGCAGCGAGGGCAAAAACACACCATAAGGATTTCAGGGGTGTCTGCATAAGAGGGCAATAGGATTTATAATAGGATAAGGTCATCTTGTGTTAAGTGATTTTGGGGAGAGTGTAAGGAAGTGAGGCTTTGCTCTGGATTGGAAGCTATGAGGAAGTGGGGGTAATTCTACCATGGGGTATCTTAATAAATCTTATCAAGAAGTTAGAAGGACTGAACTGTAATTGGTAAAGAAGCAAGTCATTCATCTTACAAAGGCCAGCTCCTGAAGTAAGGTGTTGATTTTATCTTTCTTAGGAGGGGGCAGATAAGAGTCAGGGGTAGGAAAGTGCAAAGAAAAACTAGTAAATATTTATTTATTAAACACACATCACATGCCAGAAACTGTGCAGAATGCTTTATATGTACTTTTTTTCATTTAATGTTCACAAAAACTATGAATTAAGAATGATTTCAGTACACATTTCACCAATGAGGAAAATACGGCTTAGAAAAATTAAATTAGTTGCTTAATGGCACAACTTGTAGAAAATAAAGTTGGAATTAGAATCCAAGGCTTTGTCTGACTTTAGAGACAATGTGCTTAATCTACCTCCTAAAACGAAGTAGGTATTAACACAGGACTAGTACATTATGCTATGAATTTTCCACTAAACCGTAAGGTCCATGAGGGCACAGATTCATTTCTGGATTTTCCAGAGCAACCAGACAGTGCCATGTCTAAAGTGCCATACTAAACAAATAAGCCAGACAGTGCCATGTTACAGTGCCTTGCTAAATAAATGTTGAATGATCAATTAGGTGCATGGGCAAATTGATGTATGGTGTCAAAAGTTCACACTGGATCACAGTCATGGCTATTTTATATAATTTCACTCTTTTTCGCTCATGATGTCAGAAGAAACTTAAAAATGTTAGTAATAGAATTGTTCAGCTTTTGGATTGCATGAGATTTTTACAACAAACTTTCACATGTATTTTCTTAGGCTAGGTGGTCATCTAATATAACATGTGGACACTGAAGTTCAGGTGTGCTTAGTTACCAGTCAGAAATACATAACTAGCAAGTCGCCAAATATGGGATAGGATATTGCCCTCCTCATCTTTCAGCCCCGTTGATTTTACTCCAAACTGTGTGGCCTTTCTTCTTACAATTTTCCAAAATAATTTAGGTGAGCAAAGGGAAGTTCAGAATGTTCAGAATTTTTAACAATATTTTCTAAGTAACAACAGTTATGAAATATTTGTAATTAATCATGATGTAACTATGACCTTCCCACAACTCTGTTTCCATCATTACTTTTTAAATTGTTCTCTCTTGCCCTTGGCAGCCTATAACTATTAAGTTCCTTAAAGTGTGACTAATTTACAGTTCATGTATATCTTTTAAAATTATCTTTGTGTACACATTTTTTTGCATTTAAATATGTTGGTAACCAAGGAAAATTGCTAATAATTGGCTAAATTTAATGATACTCCAGGATTTTTGAAAGGTGTGAATCCTCCATTCAGATTAAATGTTGCATGTTATATGATGAATTAAAAAAATAAAACATTATATTAATGATGAAAATTTTCCAGGCTGTAAAATCTCATATTAATATAAGCCCACTGGAAAACATTCCAAAAAGTAGGCCAACATAGTTCTGTAATTCCCTAGATATATACCTTCCAATTAGCTCCAAAGAAATATGACAAATTGTCCTTTGGTTATACCATACTTGATATTCTACTGATAATGGACATTGAGGTCCTATTACCCAACACATTTTTCAAAGATTCAGTTCTGTATTCCACACATAGAATGTCCTGCTTCATTTGCAAACCTGGGTTTTTAAATAAAACTTTCTTTCGGAGTTACATGAATAGCATTGAGAAATCGAACTTCAGTGTAAGTTAGCCCAAACTTGGACTAAAGTTTCCATTTGTTTTTCACTTTTATACTATAGTATTGAGTACTATCAGCATGTCAATCCAATTATTTATTTTTGTTTTAGAAAGATTATATATATATATATATGTAAACACACACATATACATACATAGATATTATGGGTAAATTGTTATATTACCTAGAAAAACTGTCATATAGGAGTAATAGAGTGGATTGGTACTTAGTATTATTCAACTCTCATTTAGTAGAATGAGAAAACTGAAACAGAAAATTGAATTGATTTTATAAAGATACACATGTTATTATCCACAGAATCTATACTAGAACCCAAGCGTTTCAATGCTCAATGAAGCATTTTGTTACCTATGATCTCTCAATAATATATTATATATGCACACTAATAGGAAATACTATACAATTGCTTCTAGAACTACTGTCCCGCAATAAGTCTGAATACCAACACTCTCTTTCAATAAATGAAGCCCATATAAGTCAATTGACTAACTAATCACTTCTTGTTTATCTTTATACAATCCTCTTGTGCATCCCAACTTGATGGAGCAATGTTTAAATATCTACACAACTTACAAAACTAAAAGATATTATAGGTTATGTTTTTTTTCCCTTTTAGTCTAAGCTTCAAATAGCATAATTATCCTTTTCATGGTGTATTTTTCCTTTGTATATGACTTCTTATATCTTTTGTCTTTTTTTTAAGAGCCGTAGGTTCACAAAAAATCATGAAATCTTGAAGAAAATGCATAATTCCCACATACTCCACTAAATGAAAAATTATCCCTATTATTAACATCTTGGATAGTGTGATAACTTTGCTACAATTGATGAAAGAATATTATTATAATTATAGTATTAACTATAGTCCATATTTTATATTACATAGTTTACATTAGGATTCACAGTTTTATATAGTCCTACAGTTTTCTTTAAATTTTTATTCTAGTAGCAATTATACAACCTAAAATTTCCCCTTCAAACCAAACTCAAATATATGTGATGTTAATTATATTCAACACAGTATTGTGCTACCATCACCACCATCCATTACCCAAACATTCCCATTACCACAAATAGAAACTGTGCACCAGTTAAGCATTAAATTCCTATTCCCTGCCCATTCTCCACTGGTGGTGCAAGCTGCCTTGGGAGCTATTCCGTGGCTTGTTTTGGAAGTTCCATTTCCCCAAAACAGGGAGGAAGAGATGGTTAGCCACCAACTTCAGCTTCTGATTAGTAAATTTGGCTGGCTAAAGTATAATCCTAAGAACAGCTAAAGGTTGAACCTGTCCAAGTCAGAAAGAGGCTGGTAGCAGCCATTTTGACTCCACTCCCAGCATAAGAGAAAGCGGGGCTGATTGAAAATCACAATTATAGTAGGGACCAGCTTCTTTCCACCAGAAGGGATTATAGCCCTAGCCTAGGCCCCAGCCCCACCTTCAGCAGGAAAGAAGCTGGTGGGACCTATAACAGCCTCTCTGGTCAGCTGCAGGTGCTTTCAGCCTGCACAGACTGAATACTCAGGCACCTTGGCTCCATCCCCACACCCCAATAGAATAGGATAGCAGCTGTGTTTCCTTGGCCTCTCTGGGCAACTGCAGGCACTTTCAGTCTGCATGAACTGATTTGTTGAGTGCCTTTGATTCCATTTCTACTCCTCTACCCTCATAGAATAGGAATAGGCTGGTGTTTCTCCAGCCTGTCTAGGCAACTGCAGGTTCTTTCAGCCTGCACAGACTGGATACTCAGACACCTGTAGCTCCATCCCTTGCCCCCAATAGGATAGGAGAGGAGCTGTGGTTCCTCAGCCTATCTGGGCAACTGCAAACACTTTCAGCCTGCAAGACCTGGTTTGTTGAGTGCCTTTGATTCCATCTCCATCCCTGCCCCACCCATAGGATAGGAGGGGCTGGTGTTTTCTCAGTGTCTCAGGGCAATTGCAGGCACTTTTGGCTTGCACGAACTCTACTGTTGGGTACCCTGTGGCTTCACTCCCACCCCTGATAGACAAGAGAGGGGTGGGGTTTCCCCAGCCTCTCTGGATAACTACAGGTGCTTTTGAAACACACAGACTGAAAAGTTGGAGGCCTTAGCTCCATCCCTGGCCCCAAGTAGGACAGAAATAGAATAAATGGGGACTGGTGTTTCCTCAGACCCCCTGGGCAATGGCAGGTACTTTAAGCCTACAGGGACTGAACTGTTGGGCACCTGTGGATCCACCCCCATCTCCCAATAGGATAGGAGGGGGCTGATGTTTCCTCAGCCTCTCTGGGCAACTGCAGGTGCTTTCAGCCCACACAATATTCCTAGGAATGTACGAACAACCTACACTGACCCTAGAAGAAACAGAAGACCACAACAAACCAACCACAAGTTAAGAGATTGAAATAGTCATCAAACAACTCCCCAAAATGAAAAGCCCAGGACCAGATGGTTTCTCAGGTAAGTTTTACCATGCATTCAAAGAAGATTTAATACCAATCTTACGCAAGCTCTTCCAAAAAATTAAACAAGAAGAAAAGCTGCCAAACTCATTCTATGGAGTCAATATCACCCTAATATCAAAACCAGATGAAGATATTATGAAAAAAGAAAATTACAGACCCGTTTCTCTAATAAATATGAATGCAAAAAACTTCAACAAAATACTCTCTAATTGAATCCAACAACACATTAAAAGAATTATTCATCATGATCAAGTGGGTTTTAGACCAGGCATGCAAGGGTGGTTCATCACAAGAAAATCAATCAGTGTAATATACCACATTAATAAATCAGAAAAGAAAAATCACATGATCCTGTCAATTGACATAGAAAAGGCATTTGACAAAGTACAAAATACAGCATCCTTTCTTGATAAAAATACTACAAAAGATAGGAATTGAGGGAAACTTTCTCAACATGATAAAGACTGTATATGAAAAACCCACATCTAACATTGTACTCAATGGTGAAAGACTGAAAGCTTTCCCATTGAGATCAGGAAAAAGACAAGGATGCACATTGTCACCAGTGTTGTTCAATAGAGTGCTAGAGTTTCTAGCTAGAGCAATCAGGCAGGAAAAGAAATAAAAGGCTTCCAAATGAGAAAGGAAGAAGTAAAACTTTCACTATTCACAGATGATATGATCCTATACCTAGAAAGTCCTGAAGAATCTACAACAAAGCTGCTAGAGCTAGTAAACGATTTCAAAAAAGTGTCAGGATAAAAGATCAATATGCAAAAATCAATGGTGTTTCTATACACTCAGAGATAAGAGAAAGGCTGAGAAGGACTACTGATGCTTAATGTATGTAGAAGTTTTAATTAACCTTATTGTTAAAGCGTGGAAATGTATAGAGTTGATGGTAACACATTATATTGAGTAGCAACTGGTTTATAAAAGGGAATGTGGCTGGAAAGGGTAGTCTAGGGATTTAAATGTTAATTGAAAGAAAGCTAGAAAATAATCTAGGGACAGAGTAACACAGTGAACCCAGGGGTGGATGAGAATTGTGGTTGATGGTAAAGATGCAAGAGTGTCCTTCGGTGAGCTACAGCAGATATACATAACTATTGCAGGGTGGTGGGAATGTGAAGCATGGGAAAAATACAACTGGTATGACAATGGACTGTGATTAACAACAATACTGTAATATTCATGTATGCATGCCAAAGATGCACTCCACCTCTAGGTGATGAAGTCCTTTGAATCACAAAAGTGTTTAAGTTTGAGGAGGTCCCATTTATCCATGTTTTCTTTCATTGCTTGTTCTTTCAGTGTAAGGTTTAAGAATCTACCTCCTACCACCAGGTCTTGAAGATGTTTTCCTACATTTTCTCCAGGAGCTTTGTTCTAGTTTTTATATTTTAGGTCTTTGGTCCAGTTTGAATTAATTTTTGTATAAGGTATGAGATAGAGGTCCTATTTATTTCTTTTGACTATGGATATCCAGTTCTCCTAGCACCATTCATCGAACAGACTGTTCTGCCCCAGCTGGCTGGGTTTGACAGGCTTGTCAAAAATCACTTGACCATAGATGTAAGGGTCTGTTTTTGAACCATCAATTCAGTTCCATTGGTCTATGTGTCTATTTTTATGCTAATACCATGCTGTTTTTTTTTTTACCACTGTAGTTAGGTAATATGATTTATAGTCCAAAAGTGAGAGTTCTCCAACTTTGCTTTTCCTTTTTAAGACGTTTCTGACTATTCGGGACCCCTTACCCTTCCAAACAGATTTGATAATTATGTTTTCCTTTTATTTAAAAAATGCTGGTGGAATTTTTATAGGGATTACATTGATTCTATATATCAATTTGGGTAGAATTGACATTGTAACCGTTGGGGAATTTGATGTAATTATGAATTCCAAAAATATAATTGGATCATGCCTGTAATCTAATCTGTTAATCTGGGCATGATTGAATTATGATTAGGGCGTTGACTGGGCCATGTCAGTCAGTAGGGCATTGAGCCCCACCCCTGGTGGGTGGGAAATTGAGTATAAAAGGCAAGGCAAAGAACAGAGTTGAAGCAGTCTTTGAGAAGCAGCTTTGATGTTTGGAAGAAGGCCCCAGGAGAAGAGAAGCAAGCCGTTCGCCTGATCGCCTACAGCTGACCTTGTGGAGGAAACAGGAGCTAAGCCCGGAGAGAAACGCAGCCCTGGGAAGAGAACTCCAGAAGCCTGAACCCTGGGCAAAT
>JAQZBX010087136.1:0-12907 GCA_029593785.1 Cabassous unicinctus
AATTAAGCATTTTATTATTAGGAAGTGACTCTCTTTTAATAAGGCTTTTTTTTTTTTTGCCTGAAAGTTTATTTTGTTTGCTATTAATTTATCTAGAAGCTTATATTTGGCTTGTGTTTGCAAGGCATATTTTTTTCCCTCAATCTTTTTGGATTCTTATATTTTAGATACATCTCTTATAAACAGTATTTAGTTGTTTTTATTACAATCTAATTCACTATAACAATCTTTGTTTTTAACTAGAATATTTAGTCCATTAAGAGTTAATGTAATCAATTATATTTAGATTTAAATCTACATCTTATCCTTTCCTTTTATCTTACTTTTCTATTTTATTTTTCTTTTCTCTTTTGCTTTCTTTTGGATTGATTTTTTAAAAATCATTTTGTTTTTCTTCTGCTTATTAGTTTTGAGGGTATACATACTATTTCTTCTTCTTCTTCTTCTTTTTTCATTATTATCTGTTTTAGTTTTCCAGTTGCTAAAACAAATACCATACAATGCGTTGGCTTAACCAATGGGAATTTATTGGCTCATGGTTTTGAAGTTAGTAGAAGCCTAAAACTGATGCATCAGCAAGATGATGCTTTCTTCCTGAAGCCCATGCCATTCTGGAGCTGGCTGCCAGAGATCCTTGATCCTTGTCTTTTCTGTCACATGGCAATGTCTTTTCCTCTCTCTTCTAGTTCCATCGACTTCCATTTTCTTGTTCTTCCCTTGTCTTCCTCTTCTATGTCCAATTTCTTTTGCTTATTAGGACTTTAGCCATATTAGATTAAGGCCCACTCTCAATTCAGTTTGGGCATGCTGGAACACAGTTAAGTGACTTGGAAACAGTTTGATATATTTGGGTCTTCTTTTTAAGCTTTGTTAAGCAGATCCAGAGCAGTATTTACACTAGGACTAATTCTTCCTAGTACTCCACTTAATGCCCTGTGAATTTTGAGGTTTTTTACTTTGGTTGGTGGAAACAGGAACTATTTCCAGCATTGTTCTATCTAATCTTTTCAGTGGTTATGCTGAGCAGCATTTGGCTGAATACTCCAATATCGTCTGAAGATCTCTAGCACTCTTTTTCTCTGTGCAGCTCTTTTTTCTTTTGATACTCTTTGATACTCCACCTGTGAACTCTAGCTGCCTTGGTCTTCCTTGACTCCCAGTTCCATCTCCTCAACTTAGGGAGACCACTGAGCTCTGCCTGCTTCTCTTTCTCTGTGGTGTAGCCTGGAAACTCTCTCCAGGCAGTGAGCTGGGGAGAGTCACTGCCTGGCTCATGTCATGTGTTTCTTGTCTCTCAGGGATCACTGCCCTTCCTTGCCTGGTGTCTGATGGTTTAAAACCATTGTTTCTTATATTTTGTCCTATTATTTAATTTTTCCATGTGGGAAGTATAAGGAAAGTATTATTCCTTGCTCTTTCTTCTAACTCTTTGACTTTTTACAGTTGTATCTTAATCCATCTGGAAATTATTTTTGGTGAAAGAAATATAGTTATAATTTTTTCCCCAATGGTTATTCAATTGCCCATCAAATTTTGAATTCATCCTTTCCCCTCTCATCCAATTTGAAATGCTTCCTTTATCACAGACCAAACTTTCATTGGTATTTGAGTCTGTCTTTAAACTCTTTATTCTATTCCATTGGTCTTTCTATTTTTTTTTTTTTTAATCTAATGCCAATCCTTTTTACTTATTGAGATTGCAAAATATATTGCATTATTTAGTAAGGATAATCATCTCTCACTTCTCTTTATTTTCAATATTTCATTGAATATCCTCACATATAGTTCTGCATGAACTTTTTAATATAATTTTCAAGTTCCTCCTCAAACATTACTGATATTATTTATTGGAATTTCATTAAACATATAAGACCAAGATAAGTTTGAAGATGGCCAAGTGGAGAGTTGGGAAAGTTCAAGTACAAAGGCCTCAATTTTCATGGTTATCTAGGAGGCAAAGACATAAGCTGAGAGTGAGTAGGGCAGGGGTGAGATACACACTGAGGAGAGAAGATGAATGTTCAAATGAATCATGTGTGCTGTAATGACTGGGGTGATTGGATCCCAGGCAGGAAGAGCTCTTGTGGGTATAGAAAACACTGAATATTACAGGACTGAAAAAGAAGAGTCATCCATGGGTATTTCCACGTTTCCTTTCTCTGAAAACATAAAACATGCCAAGAATGAGACCCAGAATCTCATTTGTTGTTGTCAACCCCTGGTACTCCTACACAGATCCCTAGTTATCCAGTTTCTTTGAAAATACATGTCTCTCCATTATGTCTTCAGTGCCAAACATCTTGCATGCTCATAGTTGGTGCTGAATAGATATTAGTGGAATGAATTAATTAATTTCTGAGCGGCTTCCTCTGAATTCTGCTTAAGATGCTGTGTTGTTATCACTCTGCCAGTCTTTCTTCAGCTTCATGGTAGTCCTTATCTAGGCAAAATATCCAAATGGACAGTTCTCCAATTGCCTGGAAATGGGGCACTTATGGTGATTTTCCACTGCCAAACAAACTATTGTATGAGAAAATGCTTAATTCTCTGCCTTCTTATACTTCCTTTCCAAACTACCCAAGTTACTCATATAAGCAGGCTCATGGGAGAATGAAAATAAAGGAAAATTTAAGGTTAAAGTGACCTATTTCTTTCAACCATCTCAATAATACTGATAAAGAAAAGAACAGGTCCACATTGTATTAATGTGTGATTCTACTTAATGGGTCCTCAGTGAACTCCACATTACACTATTTGAACTACTCAATGGTTTTGAGAGTGGACTCTCTTAGTTAAGTGTAGTTTCCCAGTAACGGTCTCTCCAATTAGATGTAAAGAAGCCTCTGGTTCAATAACTGAAAGAATATTGAATTCCCATCCTAGAGAGTTCTGCTACATTCTCTAATAGGACAGCAAGAATCCCCCAAGTACAGGGCAGTGCCTAGTGAAGGAAGACAGACCATTATGCCAGGCCCTTCATATTGATGATTGTACTTATGAACCTTTTCTGGTGAAATTGAAACTTAGCCTAGTATTATATATTGCCAAAGAGCTACCTCCTGAAAGCCTCTTGTTGCTCAAATGAGGCCTCTCTCTAAGCCAAACTCAGCATATAAATGTACTACATCCCTTCCCAGCATGGGACATGACTCCTGGGCATGAGCCTCCCTGGCACTGAGGGATTATTACCAAGCACCAACTAGCCATACAACTGGAAAAAGACCTTGACCAAAAGGGGAAATGATAAATACAAATGAGTTTTTATGGCTAAGAGATTTCAAAGTGAGTCAGGAGATCATCCCAGAGATTACGCTTATGCAAGATCTCATTGACTGCCACAATAAACAGTACTTCAAATAACAGGGCTCCTGAGGGCTGTAGAGACATACAGAAACTATAAGCAGGGCAGACAGCTCAGGAATTTGGCACCCTGTCAGTGGGCCTTACTTGGGAATTTATGCTCCCCAGTGTAACAGTTAGACTCATTAATAGGTTCTCTACACATGGCTCTTCTACCTCTTTTATTTGAACCTATAATTAGCACTATATTTGATAAATATATGTCCCAGAGATTTAAATCTTTGGTCCATCCATGTGCCAGTTGAACCCTGAATTTCAGCAGAGTTGCAACACCTACTCTCCAGTTCATTGGACTCACCCAGGACAACTAACAAGGAGATGATGATGGACAATGCCCATCCCAAGGAACAGAGAGTGTCCGCAATTGCAAGCAAGATAGGTCCATCCATCTGCCCCATGGGATCTAAGCTCCCTTTCAATTAGAAGCAGAGTGGGAATCACCATACCCAAATCCTCAAGATTGGGGAATGAACAATGGACTAAAGTAGACTTATTATTTTTCTACTGTAGACTTATTTTTTATTCTATCAGTGGAAGAACTCTTATCATTGATGTAAAGGCAGTGGCCACCAGGGGTTCTGAGGTTGGGAGAGGGAAGAATAGGTGTAATATGGGGGCATTTTCAGGACATTGGAATTGTTTGGAATTGTCCTGCATGACATTGCAGTGACAGATACAGGCCATTGTATATTTTGTCATAACCTGTGGGGTTGTATGGAACAGAGTGTAAACTATAGGGTAAACTGTAATCCATGGCTGGTAGCAATGCTTCAATATGGTTCATCAGTTGTGACAAATGTACCACACAAATGAGGGATGTTGTTGATGTGGGAAGGTATAGAAGGGGGAGGAAGTGGGACATATGGGAATTCCTTATATTTTTTCATAACATTTATGTAAACTAAACCTCCTAAATTAAAAGAAGCCTGTGGTTTAGACTGGTGCAATACCTTCACCCTGCATCACCTTGAGGTGATTTTTGATGGAGGAAAAACAAGGGCACTCTGCTGCAGGGACAAAGTTTCTTCTTAGAAGAAGAAGAAGATAGATTTTAAGCATCCAAGGCAGTTGCCATGTAAAGGCCACTATTAAACAAGAAAAAGAGAATTAAGAAAATTCAAGATTTAGACTTTTTAGATCTTGGACTGATGAGAACTTTTGTAGGCCATGTAGATTCACTTGGAGCCTACTTCCTCCTTTCCAGATTTATTTTATTTTAAGGGAAGCAAAGCTTGAAATACTTTAACACCCCCATAGAGACTGTTTGCCTATTACATAGCCCATAAAAAGCAATTATTTGGATGATTTAAATGGAAATGAATCAGAAATTTAAAAGGTCAGTTTTTCTTATATGACAAGATTTTTTCCCCTCAGAGTCTATATAAATGGCTCCTAAGGTAATTTTGGATTTTATTGAATCAAAAAAATATTTTCCATGCATTCGGACATATTAATGTCTATTCTAAAATATGTTGATTAAAAAATAGACAATCTTTGATTTTTCTGTGGATGAACAAATGATGTAACAGCTTTTCTGATTTCTGTGGAAGGGACCATTTTCTTGCATAAAATCTGGTTGATTAAATTCTGTGTTTAAGAGTTGAGTGGAAATGTGATCTCAGTTCCCAGAGGATGTTTTTGTGAGGTTTTTCTTAAAAACGATTTTAAGCTTCTCAGTTATATACCCTAAAGGGGTAATGATGGTATAGTCCAGAAGGGCCCTGTAACTTGTTGTCAATATTTTATGTATTCCTCATACAGGTAATATTTATTTCTTCTTTCATTTAAAACAAGATTTCCATCCAGTCATTGGACTTATGTGATATAAGCATTTATAAGTGCTTTAAGAAATGGCTTTACCATCTACTGATGTAAAGGAAATGGGAGTCAAGAAATCTGGCTTTCTCTCCTGACTCCGCCATGGACTCCCTGAGTCAATTCCATCATGTTTCTGAGCCCTGGTTTCCTCATCTATAATGAGGGTGTTCATTACAGATGTAAATGAAGATGTAGATGAGCTCTAGCATGCCTTCCACTGCTGATGCACAGTTTTGGCAGACAGTAATTACTCATTAGATGAAGGCATTTGTTTTTACTGATGAGCTTGCTTCATGGTGAATATCAGAGAGTCTTTATTTTATATTCCTCTGAGATAAATCATGTTGAAACCTATTTGGCTAATTATTAATAATCTTTCTACAAATATTTATACATATCTTCTAGGTGTCAGCATGGCATGGTCGAAAGAGCCTGGGATTTGACTCAAAAGTCTTGAACTAGTTTTCTTGCCTAAACTATTTATTAGCTGAATAATCTTGGGAAATGTTCTCAAATTTTTAAAGACTCAATTTCTTCATCTGTAAAACGGGGATGAAAGTAATACTATTGGGCACAATTCTTTGTTGTAAATAATGGAATCCATTCTGGCTAATTTAGACAGAAAAAGATTTGTTAAAAACATTAAGCAACTGTCAGAATCCCCTGGAGGGCTAGAAAACCAGACTTAGACATGCTGAGTCCAGAAACAACACCAAATCACACCGTAGACTCTGCTCCAGTGAAAACACATTCGCTGCCAACTCTTGGCAACAACTCTGCTTCTTGCAGAGACACTGTAGCTTACATTGGTCCTAGATGGAAGGAGTTTGGCCGTTGATCCCCTGTGGTCATGCTCACACGGGATGGATACTCTGATAGACTTAATTATGCAGCTTGACAAATGACATGTTTTAAACCTTGATCTGCATTTCTGTGGGTGTGAACCTATTTTTTTTTTATTGTTCATAAAAATCAAGATTTTTCACAGTACATACCAATATTTGTAAAATGATATATAAATATATATGCATATATGTGTATTTTCTGAACCCATTTGTAAATAGAACCTTTTGGAGATGTCATTTTTAGTTAAGATATGGCCAACTGAATCAGTGTGGGTCTTAATCCATATTACTGGAGGCCTTATAGCAGGGGTTCTTAAACCTTTTTTGTTCCACAGACCCCTTACTAAGTCCACACTATACTGTGTATTATTTAATAAATAGATCACACCCGCACCAACACGTCCCCACAAGAATAACGTTGTTTTGAATTTCAGTTCAAGCTCATGGACCCCTTGTTAAGAACCGCTTTCATATAAAGAGAAGAAACGGCAAGTTAGAAGTCAGAGAAATCCACTAGATGGTACTGGAAGTTAGTGGAAACTGGAAAGCAGACACAGACACAGGAGAGAGAGATCACCGTTTTTTTTTTTAATTTAAATTTAAAATTTATTTATTTCACACTACCAACCCCCGCCTCGTTGTTTGCGCTCGCTGTCTGCTTTCTGTGTCTCTTCATTGTGTGCTCTCTGTGTCTGCTCATCTTCTTTTTAGGAGGCACAAGGAACTGAACCCAGGACCTCCCATGTGGCAGGTAGGCACACAACTGCTTGAGTCACATCTGTTCCCTGCTTGTTGTGTCTCTCATTGTGTCTTTTCATTGCATCATCTCATGGCATCAGCCAGTCACACCAGCCCACTGTCTTGCTCGTCTTCTTTAGGAGGGACCAGAAACCAAACCTGGGACCTCCCATGTGGTAGGCAGGCACCTAACTGCTTGAGCCACATTTGCTTCCCAAGATGACCTTTTAATTGGAGGCAGAGATGCCAGCCAAGGAACTCCAAGGGTTGAGGCAAGTCAACACCAGAGTGCTAAAGACTTTGGGGAGAAAGCATGGTCTTGTCCATGCCTTGAATTGAGATTTCTAGCCTCTAAAACTTGAGCCATTAAATTATTGTTGTTAAGCCAATCCATTGTGTGGTATTTGTCATAGCAGCCTGGCAGACTAAGACAGATGCCATACATACCTATCTTCTTATATTGCTACCTTCCAGGCTGTGGACTTACATGGATGCATCTGATTGGCAAAGGCTAATTTACTTTTCTGATGTTAGCAGCAAGGAAACCTGGAACCATGAGTTCTGGCTACTACCTTGGGGAGTTACAATATGGGAGACTCTCCAAACTCAGAAAGATGTTTAAAAGATTTTGGGCAGCCTCAAACTACTTCACCCAAGTAAGAACCCCTGTGTTATATGAATCATGATTACTATCTTTTAAAAGCTTATTTTACTATTCAAATAAAAACAAGGTAGATGAGGTTTGTAAATGAAAATTGCCAGGAAATCTAGCCAAATGCAGTTTCATTCGTTTTCCTTGAGTATAAACACACACACAGACACACACACATACAAGTGTATACAAATGCAAATATGTATAAGATTGTAAAGCATATTATCATTATAAAAAATTCAGAAAAATTTTAGGGAAGAAATAAGTAGTAGCCAATAATCCTACCAGCTGAAAACTATTATTAAAATTTTTAGTTCATACCCATCCATACACACAATATTGTTGTAATTACATATATGTGCATTCTCTATGTAAATGATATATATGTGCATACAGTTTTAATATGTATACACGTAGTAATTATATATGATCTTGTTACTAAGTTTTAAAATTTAAATAATATGTGGTGATCTTTCCATGTTAATAAATATTGATCAATGTCATCATTGTAAATAGCTGCATATTTTGCAGTTGTACTAATAAACAATAATTTGTTTCACTAATCCCCTATTCATGGATAATTTCTTAATTTTTGCCTTTCTCAAGATAGTTAAGGTGAATATACATAAAGCTAAAATATACTTTGAGAAATTCCTTATGATGAATTTATTGAAATAGAATTGCTCTTTCGAAGCATATATAATTTAAAAGACTTCTGATACATGCAGTCAAAATGCACTCAGAAAATTCGTCCCAATCTACACTTCCTTATGCAACATGTGGCTATTTCCCCACACTCTCACTGACGCGTGATATTCTCAGCCTTTTTTATTTTGGTGAATTTGTTAGGAGAAATATATCTAATTAATGTTCAATTTGAAAAAAACAAATGAAAAAACCCAGGCCTGAAGTGAGGGTCTGGCCTTCTGTGGTTTCAGCTGCAGCAGCCCCTGCAAGTTCCAAATGATGTGTGAGGACAGTGCCCAGGGGAGATCCTGGAATCTTCCCACTGTCACTGCTAGGGAAACAGAGGCAGAGGTACAGGAGGTGGGATATGCCAAGAGAGAGATATGCCATATCCATGATCACCTGGCCAGGGCCTGGATGAATATGGTCCTCTGGCCAGGGCCGAGTTCTCTAACCCCACGCCCCCTGCCAGAAAAAAAAAAAAGTTCAATTTGTATTTCTTGGTTTACTACTTAAGCATATTTGATATATATTTATTTCCCACTTATATTTCTTTATTTATAAGCTGTGTGTTTATGTCCTTTATCCTGTAGTGGATTGGTGCTTATTATTTATTGGTTTTGAGAATTCTTTATATGTAAAGATATGAAATATTTGTCTTTCATATGTCCTCCAATACCTTTTCTAAGGTTGCCATTACCTTTTTGTTCTTAAGGCGAAGCATGCATATAGAAAAGTGCACAGATCTTAAGTGTGCAGCTTGATATATATACATGACATAACAAGCCCCCAGATCTAGAAAAAGAATATTTCCAGCACCTCAGAAAGCTCCTTCTTGCTCCTTTCCCTGCAAAGGTAACCACTTTTCTGACACTATGGATCAGTATTGCCTGTTCTTGAACTTCATGTAAATGGAATAATACATGGAAAGATGTCACTGGCTTCTTCCAGTCACTATTATGTCTGGGACAGTCATTCATGTTGAGGTAGGGACAGTAGTTCACTTTTCTTAGCCACTATTCGCCCATCGGTAAAATGGGCATAATAATAGAACTTACCTCATATGGTGGTTATGGTATATATAAGTGAGTTAATGCAAATAAGGCACTTAGAAGAGTGCTTGGCTTGTGGTAAATATTAATATTTAATAAATGTTAGTTACTATTAGTATACTGCTGTTAATAGATTTGCTAACTTTTCGTTTTTGCTGATTTTTTAATGTTGTATTATTTTTCTTTTTTGTGCTTTATTGTTTGCTAACTTTTTATTTAGAGTTTTTATGTCGTTATCTATAAATGAGTTTGAGTCATGCTTTAGCATTTGTGTGTGCATGTGCCAATCTTGTCGTGTTTTCATATTGGGTTATGCTAGTAAATCGCACCTTCACTTACCCAGTTGTTTATTCCAGAAGTTGTGGAATGAACCCTTATCTCTTGCATCCATCTGAGAATCCTAGCAAGTCTGCCTCCCAAATGTACCTTAGATCTGCTGACGTTTTTTGGTAATAACCTTCACTCTAGTCCACGCCTCTATCGTCACTCCCTTTCTTAGTTTGCCAGAGTTGCAATTGCAACTCAATAGGTTGCACACAATAGGTTGGCTTAAACCATGAGAATCTATTGTCTGTTTCAGAGGCTAGAGGCCCCAAATCAAGGTCCCGGCAAGGCCAGGCTTTCTGGTAGTGACTTGCTACCATCAGTAGGATTCCTTGGTTTGCATCTCCGCTTCCCCACATATCACCGGTGATCTCTCCCTCCTTGTGTCTGTTCTTCGGATTTCCGCAGACTTCTGGCTCCTCTTTATAAGGCCTTCAGTAATATGGACTCAGGCTCACCTTGATTCATTTGGGCCACACCTAAACAGGATCTTAGAAAATCCTACTCACAAATGAGCTCACCCCTTAACTGATAATTCATCTTAAAATGTCCTATTTACAAATAAGCTCGCCCCCACAGGAACGAGGATTAAGATTAGGAACATATCTTTATTGGCTATCTACTTCAAGCTACCACATTCCCCTTATCTACTGCAAGAGTTGCCTGATGGATCTCCCTCTTTCTAAACACGTGCCCCTTCCCTTTGCACTTAGGTTAAAGAACTAAAATCCTTCTCAGGTCTGCCAGGCTTTTCATGTTCTGGTCCTGCCTACCTCTCCCTCCCCGTCTTGCACCAGTGTCCCTCTCACCCCCAGGCTCTGGCCACACTCCCTGCTAGCAACACGCTCCCTCCACCCCTAACCTGATCAATCCCTACTCAGCCTTCCTCACCGGAACCTTTCCTGATGCCAGACTACCAAACAGATCTCCCTGTGTCTTCCCTCATCTTACCCATTGATTTTTTTCTTAGCACTCACAACATGGATAATTTGGTATCATTTGTGTATTTGTTTAATATATCTCTTAGCTCTAGGAGATAACTATTTTTTTCCCTCTTTGTCTAGAATAATATTAGATAAATGGGAGTAGATATGGTTTCAAGTGGTTAAGCGCCCACCTCCCACATGGGAGGTCCTAGGTTCGGTTCCTGGTGCCTCCTGAAAAAACACAAAAGCAAACAACAAACAAAACAAACAAAAAAACTAACTCAGGGAAACTGATGTGGCTCAGTGGTTGAATCCTGGCTTTCCACATACAAGGTCCTGGGTTCAATCCCTGGTACCTAAAAAAAAAAAAAAAAAAAAAAAATTGATAAATGCACAATCAGAGTTGCACAATTAATATATTTGGAATGAATGAATGAATGAAGGGCTCCATGTCTAGTGGAGACAGTAATAGTGAGAGGAAGAGCCAAAACAGGTATATGGAGTAGCTGTCTGGGGCACAGAGGAGAGAGAAACAAACTGCCTGGGGAACTCTCCTCCTTGGTTATTATCTCATGATGAGCATTTTATTGGCACTATATTGCTGTTTAACACACAAAGGATGAGTTGGCCCCATCCCATATACTAGATGCACAATTCCCAAGGGATTCAAGGAGTCAAAAATTAGTCTGTGCTCTTGGCTCACACACATAGCACAATAGCAGCTGTGAAGCAGACAGACATCCCTGCATCCACAGCCTTGTTTATTTTCTCCTCCAGCAGAGGGGGTAGCATAGGTCAGCTGAAATGGTGCATCCTGGTTAGTATTTATTGACCCAAAGTGGTATGCTGACTGACATGTGGACAGGCAGACAAAGATGTCTGAGCAGCCTCACGTCTCTGCTCCCAAGGTCCTGATGCCACTGGCATTTCCTCACACAGTTCCTGACTTCTCCAGCAGCTCCTGGAAGTGCTGCTGTCTCACTGATGGGGTTACCATCTGCTTTGCTGAGCGTCCACAACAGTGGTCTCAAGATGTTGGTTCCCCCATTCTCCAGACCCACACTTACACCATCAGCTAGGCAGCCTTTACTTCAGTCCCTTCCCCACTAGCTCTCCCATATCTACCTTGATTCCATTGCAGAAGTCATAGGTGGCCAAATTAATTACCCATTTCAAAGAGGGAAGTCCTGGGACACAACAAGAATTATCTTGGTGGTAAAGGGCATATGGGAATCCCTTATATATATATTTTGGTAACATTTATGTAATCTAAAGCTTCTTTAAAAATAGAAAAAAAATAAAAGAAAAAGAATTGAGTTCTGTGTTTGCAATAAAAAGTAATGGGGTGGGCACAAATGTGACCTTTTTCTCTCTTAGTTCTGGTGTTTTCTTCCCATTTTCTGGATTCTCTTTCCCATCTCTCCTGTTGAAGCTGATTTTCTTTAACTAACTAAATTTTTATTTTTAAATCTTTCTTATTGTTAAAAGTAAGTGCAGAGAATCATATAAAGGAAATGTGCAGGTCAAAAAATTGTTTTAAACCTATCACTCTTATGAACATTACACATCATAAGACAATTTTGCCAGCTTCCCCACAAGGCCCCTGAGTGCCCCCTCTCAAACACAACCCCTTTCTCCCTGCAAGAGTAACCACTATCTTAGCTTTTATTGTAATCACTTTCGTTCTTTCTCTATAGTTTTATCACTTAAATGTATATTCCTACATATTACACTTTAGGTTTGCTAATTTTGTATATATATATATTAGCATTTCCCTAATGGCTAATGATGTTGAGCATTTTTTCACATGCTTATTAGGCGCTTGTATAGCTTCTTTGGAGAATATTATTCTTTTTTTAAAATATTGACCATGTTTCTGGAGAGATTTGTCTTTTGTTTCTAGATTTCTCTAGTTTTCTTCTTTTGCCCTCTCCCATGCCCCTGTGAATATCAGGAAAAATCCTAGAATATTCTGAATACCTACATCCTTGATCTCAGCTTTACATGGAGGGAATTGTATGGCAGAAGCAGAAGCAGAATAGGGATGAGAGTTCTTGATTATGTAATTTGAAAAACCTCCCTAAGTGGGAGAGAAAGACACCTGACTTTTTCTTTGGGTCATGTTTTTGAACACCTCCTCCTTTGATATCTATAAATCTGCAAGATGGAAGTGGTGGTCCTGAAAAGCAAGTTTCTGTTCCTTGGATGAAGGAGAGAACTAAGAGAAGTAGTCCATGAAAAGGTTGATGAGGCATTCATGGCCAGGACTCGTTCTAGGCATTCTCTTCCTCTGACCTCATTCCTTCTTCCCCAACTCTTTTTCCTGCTCTGGCACTGAGAGGCTTCTGAGTGGCTCTCAAGTGTCCTCTTAGCAAAAGACATGATAAACTCCTTAGTCTTGAGCCGTAGGGACTCCAACATGTCCCCCAGCACAATAGATATTACAAAAAACGCTTACATATTATTTATGTGCTTAACACTGGGCTGGATGTGAAGATGAGGGTT
>JAQZBX010087137.1:0-12906 GCA_029593785.1 Cabassous unicinctus
TAAAATTTTATCAAGAGTAACAAGTAAATATTCTATAGGCCAAAAGTAAAATACTATAAAATAAAGGCTATTTCATACAAAACTATGACTCCAGTTATCAGGTATAATAATACAGGAGTGGGCTCATTATTTTAGAGTTAATACCTCATCTATCTTCCTTAGAAGACAAAAGGGCAAAACTGTGCAAAGAACAGCTTGTTAAAGACATCTGTGCTTCTCCTGCCCAGGACAGCCTACATCCTTGGGCAGACAACTCAATTGCTTACTAAGCATGCCACATTTTATTATGCTTCAATTACAGTTTCTCTGATCAACCATGTTAACACTTAATTACCATGCAATTAACTCATGACACTAACACAAGCTCATGGGCATTTCTGCTTTAGCCACGGAATCAAACAGTTGACCCAAAGCCCACCAACCCCCATTTTCCCCACCTACCTGTGCTCTGCTTCCCAGGCACTTGCACAGGTTATGATTATGCAAGTTCCACAGAACACTAGTTCTTTTCCATCCTCAGACCCAGCTGCCCCAATAAGGGCCAAGCTGCTACCTTGAAGCAAGGGCTTCCCAGCATAAACACCTTATTTGACAGGGATGTGACAGCGGAAGGTGGGCAAATTAAGCATCAAACAGGGTTTTTTACTAGATGCATGGTTACCAGACTTTGATATTCCATAGCAGAAAATCCCCACCCCTTCTAAAAACTGGGGTGACTGATAACTTTGCCTTTAATGTCCTCACTTGAGAAAACAACTTCAAACTATTATTTCATTTAAAGTCAGTTTAATACTTAAAAAGCAGGAAGGGGAATTTCTTTTAATAAAAGGCAATTCTTTGTTGATTCATTTATCTTCATGAAAATATCACCCTTATTTTTCTCCTTTTGACTTTTACACCAATTCATGGATCAGCTATTTGGAAAACAACAGAGTTATGGTCCCTTCTAACTCCTAAATCACTTAAACACTGCTCAGTGAGTATTCTTAAGCTAAAAAGAAGTGGAGACATTTAATCATTTGTCACTAGTAAATGCGAAAAATATCATATAGTTCATTCATTTCACATATGCTAAAATGACAAATACATATGCAAGCCAAACAAAAAGAGGGGCAAAGAGGAAGCATTCTGCTTTCCTGGTATAATTTCTAGGAAGATTAATATCCTGTCTGAATGCCATTCTGCTCATACATGATTTCAAAAAGATGTTTTTCTGCTCTACAGTGGGAGTGAAATCAGCTGTTTTAACTTGGGGCCCTAGAGTCAAACTCTCAAGTTGCGTAGTTATTTATAACTTCAGAGCAATGCCTGCTTCTGCCATATCAAAGTATGCAAGACCCTAAAAAAGGTCATGAGACAATGCTGCTTGTTTCAAACACATTGGCAATTTAAAACTCCCCCCACCTTTGAGACAGATTTCAAATTAGAAATGCTCCAGAAACAACCTAAAGGGTCTCTTGGCAGGAGGACTCTCATTTTTCCTAGGTTCAGCACAGTTCCTAAGAATTCAAAATGTTAGTCTGAAGAGTTGGATTGCAGTCCAGTGTTTATAGTACAACCCATGTGATTATCTCATGCACGTATGCATGTGCTTAATAAATATTTGCCAAGCATTTCCTATTTGTAAGGCACCACAGGAGATTCTCTTTTCTCCCATCACCACTCCCAAAAAAATGTATGACATAGTCCGGATTCTGGAGGACAACCTAAGCTCTGGCACAAACAGTGACCACACTACTAGAATGGGCAGCACACACAAATGATATCAGAGGACAGAGGCAAAATCATAGTTGGCTGGATTTGAGCTGGATCTTTGGAGAAAGAGACATTTGGTGAAAACTGGAGAAAAAGTACCAGGAAACGTCTCCTCCTAGGGTGCAGACTCTATTAGGGCTGATCTTTATAGATCTTGTTCAAAATTGTTTTCCCCATGTCTAGAACAATGTCTGTGAAAAGGTAAATGGTCAAGAAATATTAATTTGACAAAATAAAAAGAATAAAGGAAAGAATGATGTTAGATCTGTCATGGACTTGGCTGTCATGTAATTAGCTTCAAGGCTCGCATGTTCAGTGACATTTGGTTAGCATAAGGACCAAGTTCAGGCTGTGCAAAGAGACAGATCCCCATCATCATCACCACCACCACCACCACCACCACCAAAGAAGGCAAGATCCTCAACTATATGTTACAGACTGAGTTTAGGGAGAATTTCTTTCACCAATCCCTACTTATCAGTAGTGAATTCCTTAACTTGCTCCCTACAGATGTCACAAATGAATCCTAAAGCCAACATGTAGAAGAGGGAGACTGACTTGTACCGTCATCTAACATCTAATGTTTGTGCACAAAATGAGACAGAGCCAACTTGTAGTTTTTAGAAGTCCAGGAAGTGTTCTAGCCTGGGACCACCCAGATAAATTACAGAGCTGGGCCAAGGCCCTGGAGGACTTGCCCACCAGCTGTGCTACCACCCCCACCCTCCAGTTAGAGGGCAGGTAGGCTCCTGTGGGAGGAAGCACAGGACACAAACTGCAGGAAGAACACTGGCTAAACAGGATTTCTTGCTTACTAACAGGACCCCACAGGATTGTTTAAATGCCAGGATTCCCTAGTACATTTTAAAATAAGTTTAAATTAATGTAAACCAGATTTAAGACAACTTGAGGTATAGTCCATTAAGCTAAGTAAGATATGAATGCAAAATAAGAGGGAAAAAGAGGAAAAAGGTGGGGATCAAAAACTATCATCTGAACAGAAGACAACACAGAGAAACATTTTTGTTTTTAATGTTATTACCCAACATAAAATAAAAAACAAATCACTTTCTCTGCTGCACTGTCAGCAGAGAGGCACCTCCCTCATGCAGATCACAATAAATAATCTAATAGAACTATCAGAGTTTTTACTTTAGGTATGTATGATCCATCTTGAGTTAATTTTTCAAGTTATATGGTACAACATAAGGGTCAAGGTTCACTTTCATTCATATGGATACCCAGTTGTCCCAGTTTCATTTGGGAAAAGCCTATCCATTCCCCTAGTGAATAACCTTGGTCCCTCTGTCAAAAATCTGTTGACCATATATGTGTGGGTCTATTTCTGGACTCTCTAGTATGTTCCATGGATCTAATATGCATCCTTATGCCAGTACTACATTGTCTTCATTTCTTCAGCTTTACAGTAAACCTGGAAATCAGGGAGTATAAGCCCTCCAACTATGCTGGTCTTTTCCAAATTTATTTTAGCTACTTTGGATTCTTTGCATTTCCATATACATTTTAGAATCAGCGTGGCCATTTCTTTAAAACACACACACACACACACAAAAAAAAAACCACACACACACACACACACACACACACAAACATACCCTTCTGGAATTTTGACTGAAAAAATTGCATTGACTCTATAGATCAATTTGGGGAAATGACATGTTAACAATGTTAAATCCTCAATCCATAAACATGATACATCTCTCCATTTATTTAAGGAGCATATCAGAGTTAAACAAAAACAACAAAAAACATCTACAGCTATTCCCTTGTGTATGAAGAAGAGAAGAACAACCTGACAACAGCAAATCTCTACAAAATAATTTATAACTTCACACAGTTCTTTCACAAGTCTTATATTCAATGGATTCTACAGACTGAAAAATATAGGTTCGAAAATACACAGTAAAAAATGGGCAGATGTGGAACTCAGACCCAGGTACTCTTCTCCCGACTCCAGACGCACAGCTCACTGAAAACTCAGATTCAAAGAGATATTGACAGGAGATAGAACAACTGGGGAAAGGGTATAAGTCCCACGCCAGGATGCCCACCTGCTCCTAGGAACTAAGTAAGGCTTCCAGGTTCTCAAACCAGCTCACAGGACGGAGAATTGAGAGAAAGAACTACTAAAAGGAAACAAAATAAATTCAGAGCAGAAAATGAAAATCTTCCAGAAAAGCTTCTGCTGGAGAAAAGCCAGGAGAGGAAATGGGGCAGGGCATACTATGGGAGCTCCAGAGACTATAGCTCAAGGTACAAACATATCTACCAAGGCGCTGGGAAATTCCAAGAAGGGAATGACTGAGGAGGAGGGCAGGCACTGTAATTTCCTTTTCCCTCCATAGAAAGAAAATCACTTGCCTAAGAAGATTTAAAAAAGACTATGGCAGTGACTGCATCACTAATCACTTAAAAAGTCTTTCAACGTATAAATCACATTTGGGTTAAGCAGAGAAGTCAGTGATAAAGGTTACAATAAGTGGAAGATTCAAGCCCAGCGTAGAACAATTACAAACCACACAAAGATACATGGGTAAGTCTCTGCTGATCCCAGATGTCTGCAGATGGTTAGTTCAGTCTGTCAGAGCTCAGTGCTCCTAACATAAGGATTAAGGGCCAATTCCTATGAGGGTCAGTCAGTTTGTTTCACTCTAACTGGGTGATTTTTATTTCCTCCTCTATATTGTTCTACATCTTACAGATTATCTTCAGTGACCATATATTACATTTGTAATAAAAAAACAGTAAATATATATTTTAATGGCTATAAAGAGAGCTTATTACCCCTGCTGCAGCAGAGCTCAGAAACTGGTCACATAAATGAGACACTGGATCAGAGTGTCCATGTCATATGGTATAAAGCACTTGACCTTGGAAGAGGGGGCAGCTCGTAAGGTAGTATCTGATAATGCAGGCAATGAAGCTGTAAAGTAAAACCTTCCTGGCTTCACAAAATCGTTCTCCTTCCACGCCATCTCTGGGCTCCATGAAGCTAGAATAAGAGCCTCAAAGTTGTTACCTAATATACAAGAACAAAGAAGGGAGACAGAGCCGACGAGGAAACAGACACCGGCAAAGACTATTTATCACCCAGCCTTTAGAGTTCGCACTGACTTGCATTTTTTCACGCGGCAGTTCTCACAGCTTTCCTCCATGTTCAAGTTTCCAAATTCCATTTCCAAATCAAGACCCTGAGTCACAAATAACGCCTCTCTCTCTTATCTCCCAGTCAGGCCTGAAGCCAAGCAACAGATGATACAACAGTCTTTATGGATCAATACCAGGCAATAACTGACTTTGGAGTCAAGAGTGCAGGTGATTCCTTTCTGAAATTCATGGTTTAAAGAGACACTGCATATCACCAGGCCCAGTGCTTCCGGGAATGAACCTGGCAGCGTGACCCACAGAGCGGCTTGCCCAAGGCCACGCCACCAGTCCACGGGCAGGTTTGCTATCCTGGCTGACACCCCAGTGCTTTCCCCATGATTCCATGATGTCCTTTCTCCTTAGAAACTTCAAAACCTAAGAACTGAAATTCTTATCTTCTCAAGAGGAAGTCAGCAATTCAAGCATTTGTTTATTGGCAACTCCATGTTTGGAAAGCATTCAAGAAAAGGATGTCAAATACAGTAAATTCAGACTACAATGTCTTTTTCTAGGAAAAACATTGTTATTTTGTCTTAAAAAGAAAATGAGGGGAGCGAATGTGGCTCAAGCAATTGAGTGCCCACTTCCCACGTGGGAGGTACCGGGTTCAGTTCCTGGTGCCTCCTAAAAACAAAACAAAACAAACAAACAAAAAAAGCAAACAAGCAAATGAAAAAACTAGCTCAGGGAGCCGATATGGCTCAATGTTTGAGCACCAGCTTCCCACATATGAGGTTCAGGGTTCAATCCCCAGCATTAAAAAAAAAAAGAAAATGAAAAATGAAAAGGAAGTAGCAGCTTAGTCAAGGACAAAATTCTCTAAAGATTCATTCAGCTAAAAGAGGTTGTGGTGATATTATCTATGCCATTCACTTGCCCAGCAGGTTCCTGAAGCAGAGCCACCTGACCAGGTCTCCTGCCGGCTCATCATAGGCACAGGACAAACAGCAAAAGAGATCATAAAATCATGCCATGCTGTCTCCACCCTACTGACTCTACTGTTCCCAAACCACCTCTTAATTGGTTTTCTGTTAGTGTCTTAGTATTTGATCCCCACAGAAATGACTCCCATTCATTAGTTCCCTACCTCAGAAACAATCTCCTCAAAGATTGGTCAGAAGGCTTATGAGACTCATCAGAATACATCTTTAAACATTAAATAAAAATGTGAAAAAAACTGATGAGCCTTTATTAATCATAGCATAACATCATTTACTACCTTAAAATCCTGCTGGTAGTGTAACACGGGGTCATTTTTGGGACTTGGGAATCGTCCTGAATGACATTACAACGACAGATATAGACCATTATATACCTTGCCAGAACCTACAGAATTGGGTGGGAGAGAGTGTAAACTACAATGTAAACTATAATCCATGCTTAGTGGCAATGCTCCAAAATGTGTATATCAATTGCAATGAATGTATCACACTTAATGAAAGATGTTGCTAATGTGGGAAAATGTGGGAGGTATGGGAAGCGGGGCATATGGGAATCCCCTATATATTCTCTGTAACATTTATGTAATCTAAGTATCTTTTACAAAATAGAAAAACGAAAAGACAAAAAAAAAAAAATCCTGCTGGTATAACTACTGCCCTGTTAAAGGGGAAAAAAACCACAACTTCGAAAGGTCCAGTCACATCAGTGTGGATGCATCCTTCCCAGGAATAACTTGCAGTCATTTCTGAAACTCAGATGTCCTACACCACAGCAGGTGGCCTTTGATTGAGTAGGTGACTGACTTGTGTAAAGCTCTAGCCAGGAATTAAGGTTTTTCCAGGGCAATGTGAGTGTAAGCTTCATTTTATGGAAGAGCCAACCAAAAATTGAGGGTACCCAGCCAACCTTGTGGGAGTGCCGCTCCTTCAACACAAACCAGGCTGGGAAGGAACTGATGGGGTTTCTGGAACTCCAGTCTTGGACAGCCACCCCAGCCCTCCCCTTGGCCATAGCTGGAGGTTTGCTTGAGAAATCCAGGCAAAGAGAGACACTTATGACTCGCCTCCTCGTTGCCCAGGGGGTTAAAGGGACTTAAATAGCCTTCCAACCCACTTCTTTTAGCCAAGTGGGATCAAGGAGTAGAGACAGAAGCTCCTCCTTTTCTTAAACAATGCACAGCAAGGGGCTTACCTATACCATGCTCCAGGATAATGACCACTTTCAGCCTCTGGCTAAAGGTCACTTTTCTTCTGCTCACCATGATGGTCTAGAACATGGCCAAAGAACACTGTACCTTTAAGCAGAATATTTCTAAACTCCCAGACTTGCACAAGATGCATTTTTCAATGGCATTATTGGGGAAGAAGAGAAGTGCTCTGGCAATACTGCAGGCCCCTCAGGTTACCAAAATCTGAACAAACAAAATGGTGTTGACATATGGACTGTGGCAGGGCTTGCACTCTCTGAAAAGATGGCCAAGAGCAGCTTTGGGAATTGTCTTTAAACAATGCTATCTTTCTTCTGCATCTTTAACTGCTTGAAAAGAGAATGCAAATTAAATAGCAGGGAAAAGTTACTCAATTGAGGCAAAAATTCCTTTCCCAACACTGCTGCCTCAAGAAGAAATTTCACATTGTGTCCAACTTCAAGTGAGCATTGATGTAGCTTCAGATTGCTACAGCAGATATTCAGGGACTTTCTCGGCCATTTGTAAGGGCATTTTGTTTAACAAAATCTTTCTTCCCTTACCACGCTTTATGATTATCTACTATGAGCCTGGTTCTATTTAGGCACCAGGGATCCAAAGGCAAGTCAGACTCCTCCCCTGCCCTCCTGGAAGCCAGTTTAAACATGTTAAACCATGACAAAGGCATCCAATTGTTTTGTGATATGGAGGCCAGCCACAATGCCTCCCGATATACTGAGTACATTGCACACAATGAATATTTGCTCCCCAGGAATTAAGTTCTGTGGAGCCATTTTGCCCAGGAAAGCCTTGCTGCGTTCATTTTGAACAGGAAAAAAAAAAAAAACAACCAATGGCCACCATCTATGCTGGACATTCACTCCTTCCAGCCTCATATAAATTGTGATTTCCAAAGAAATTTTGAATTGTGACCAGCTACATTACCAGTCAGCGCCACTTCCTTTTTCTCAATTTCAAATGATGTTTGCTTAAACTGGAAGCCTGTTTTCAAGCCATAGCCAGGCCATTTTTCTATTCAATTTTTTAAATAAATAAAAATAATTTCTTTCCAGGGAAAAGAACATATTAAAAATATAAATAGAGGCTTAGGAAAAAAAATTCCAATTCATCAAGCTTGTTCCTAGAATGTTACCTAAAATTAGCTTGAAATGTCTGCAATTCTGTATCAATAAATCCTGGTGGCAAGGATCAAATCCTCTCTTTCACTGATCATTTAATCAGCAATTACTTTACACTCTGCCACATTCCACCAGCAGATCTCTCCTCTGCTTAATGAACTTACATAACTCTCTTCAGAATGTGCCAGTCCCTTTAATGGTTTTGCCAATTTTCTCTTAATTTTTCATGCCCTCCTCATACTTCCCCCACCCTTTGCCCTTCCTAAAATGTAATGGGCTGGTGACTGGTTAACATCTAGCCATCAAAAGGACTGAAGTTTAAGAAAAACAAACTCCCTAGTAAGCAACTTTTGTGGGAAGTCCCCTGCCAGATGTTAGGGGTCTACTGACACCTGAATAAGTTGAGGTACTTAAGCTGCATGAACCTCACACTCCTGTGATAGATACTCAGGCTTGTGTCATTCCCAGTTCTCCAGAATACAGCCACCAATTCGGAAACATTTTTTTCAAATATCTTCTGGCAGATGAAGAGGTTGTCCAACAGCCCCTACCTTCACTTCACTATGAAAATCAGTCCCTCTTGCCTGAAACTCAGAACTTTATCATATATGCTGAATTCCAACAAAATTGCCAATTGGCTTCCCTGCCAATTTCAAGTCACTAAAAGGGCAAGGAGGACAAGCAAGTTAAGAGTGGGGAAACTGACCACTGATCCCAAGGCAGGTGTCAAAAAGCTTGAAAACTAAAAGATTTAGCACTAAATCTGTACAAGACACTTTGGGCCATTCTGTGTAGGATCAAATAGTTTTACTCAATCACTTAGGGCATCACAGTAGCATGAAATAATGAAGATTTTGAATTATCAGGAAAAACATTGTCCATACACAGTGAAACAGAGAAACACATGAAATATTTTAGATAGATTTCAAAAGCAGTCTAAATGAAATTAGTTTAAGGGCTTTGAAGTGTAACAATCTGTTATCTGGGAAGTTAACCCATGTGAAATACTAAACTAAATAAAGGCAGTATTTTTGAAATTAAATAAAGTATTTTTGAAAGAGCTTTGTGATTTCACTTTATAGTCCTTATTCTTTGTAGTAATTCCATTCAATATCATTGCTTTATATTACCCCAGCTTCTTGGAAAGCCAGAGCTGCCTTTTCAGTCTCCTGAATCACACAGACTTCAGCGGGATTCTAAGAAATTTCAAATAGTTACCAGAGTTATAAAAATAAGAGCCTTGAGAGCTTCCGTGTCTTTACTGGAAGGCACTAAGCATAGCATTACCTCAAGGTCAGTGAACAATGCTAGGGGCAGCTCCATTGCTCCAAAAATTCCAGCAAAACCATAAAGAAACCCAAACAAGAAATATTTAGAACACAAATTCATGGTAGGAGAACCAGAGCATTTACTTTAGAAACAAAATCTAATTCTTATTCACATTTTAACAGGCATAAAATTCAGTACTTTAAACTTCTCAATTAAAGAAGGAAGCTCGGAACTTTTCCTCAGTTTTCAAACAGCAAGTGAAGAACTTTCAGCGCTTGGGCATCAGCAGAGAGAGCCCAGACGGCTACAGATAACAAAGGTGCCTGCAACCCCACCGCCGAAAACAGGACTGAGATGAACACTGGAGGGCATTCCTTTTTAAAATTTTCAACTGTAACTATATCTTCTCAATTATGAACTGGTTCAAGTTATATTAAACTGACTTTGGAGTCCCTTGGCATAAAACCATCCTCAGGAAAAATCATATTGCTACAAGTCTCCTGCTATAAAATGAGTGAGCCTGTGGGTGGCTGTGACTTAAGGATGAAACTCAGAGGAACCATTCGCAAAGGCCATCAACCAAAGCTACTCCTGAATCAAGAGAACAGGATTCTTCCAGCTTAGGGGAAGTAGGAGCCCTGTGTCCCTGGCAGAGTAAGGAACAACCGCTGAAGTTCCAGAGGAGCTGAAGAAAGCACCAATAGGCTTACCAGTCACCCAGAGATGTTCTACAGGGCCATCCAAGTAGCCTAATATACTTTCACCTCCATAGAGCTACACTTCTTGATTCAAGTACTAGAATTTCAAAAAGAAAATGAAATGACCCTCACCCTCCACCAGAGCTATTCTGGAGGGGGGACGAATAGAGAAAGCAGAGTGCATTTTTATTACCCACACCTGGAAAAGTATACTGGCGCCCTCAATCACAGGTGCCACTCACTTCACTCATTCCCTCAGTGATTATTTACAGAATCCCTACTATGCCTCAATATGCCTAGACAGGGGGGATGCAGCTACGAATAAAACAAGGTCTTCATTCTCATGGGTGTCAGAAATGTAAGCAAAAAAAATTCCAACACCCTGGGGCAAGAGCAATTATAGTCACAGACATCCAGGAAAACTGTAACTCAAAGAAGGAGGAAATTGCCTCTATCTGGAGGGAGGAAGGCACAGCCAGAGGCTATATCACCACATATGGAAAAGAGGCAGGGATAATACAATAAAGGTAAAGAACCAAAAAATCCTCCTTATTTGGATAAAGAGCATAGCTCATCTCACAAAGTATGCATATGTAAAAGAAACACATTATTTTGCGTGTGACTAGACAAGAGAAAGCAAAGCAACTCAGAAGTGAAAGTTGGTCACAATCCATGAAAGAGATAATCACATATTTTAAAGCCTGGATTTATGCCAATTATAGCCTAATTCTTAGGAGAAAGGCATTGGTAAACCAAATACATAAATGCATAGGATCAATATTCTGATACCAGGAACAGTGATCATATCACATACCATATCAGGCAGGACCTCTCAAACCTCAGCTTGCACACAAATCACCTGGGGATCTTGTTAATAGCAGGCTCTGGTACAGGAAGCCCGTGCGGAGCCTGGGCGAACAGAGTTCTAACAGGCGCCCAGGTGGTGCAGATGCTGCTGGGTCCACGGCGCACACTTGAGTAGTGAGGGTGAAGCGGGCCAACAGTTCTCAGTCCTCACTGAACACCCTGGTCACAAATGGGGCTCTAGATCAATACAAATTCCGATCCTCATCTGAAACCTACTGAAAAAGAATTTCTAGGAGACGGGGCTTGCTGTAATTGCTATTTTAAAATTTTTTTAAATTATTTTTAAAGAAGCTTTACATTACAAAAATGGTGCATCAAAAATATAGGGGGATTCCCATATACCCCACCCCCCCAGACTTTCCCACATTCTTTTATTAGTGTGATACATTTGTTACAATTGATGAAGACTTATGGAAGCACTGCTACTAACCATGGACTATAGTTTACATTATAGTTTACACTTTGTCCGGCACAATTTTATAGGTTTTGATAAAATGTATAATGACCTGTATTCATCATTGCACTGTCATGCAGGACAATTCCAATGTTCCAAAAATGCCCTCATGTTATACCTGTTCTTCCCTCTCCTTCCCCTTAGAAACTCTGGTGGCCACTGCCTTTATATCAATGATACAAATTCTTTCATTGTTATAATAATAAGTCTACTTTAGTCCAAAGTTTCATTCATTCTCCACTTACACTTGTTCCTCAGTCTTGAGGATTTAGGGATGATAATGCCCACTCTGTTTCTGATTGAAAGGGGGCTTAGATTTCATGGGCAGATGGATGGAACTGACTTGCTTGCAGTTGTAGATACTCTGTTTTTGGGAGATGGGCATTGTCCATCAAAATCCTTTTGTTTGTTGTCCTGTAATTGCTTTTTAACCTATACAGTGATGCTTGAGGTGCAGACAGGCTTGCAAACCTGTCAAGTGGGCCTCCTCTGTGCAGGGCAAGCCTCACCCTAGGAAATGGGTCAGTTCTCTCTGCAGAGGGATAGAGCCAGCAGCTTCTGAAGAAGATCTGTGTGAACAGTGAGTCAGGGAGAGGCTGGCATGGCCCACCCAACTATGGTGATGACTGGAATCACAGCCTCCATGGGCTGGCATCACAACCTCCAAGTAGAAACCATCTTGACCCTTTCAATTCACTAAAATTGCTCTCCGAAGTCAATTCTTAGATCATTATCATAGTCTGTTTAGCTTCATAAAACACACAAAGAGAAAAAAGAGTTTTGTTTTTTTTTAACTTTCTTTTGCCTAGAAATTATCGATAAGGGGTCACCCAAGATTAAAGACTGTAAAGAAGCCATAGAGACAAACATGCAATTAACCAGCCCAACGGCTCCAGGCTCTAATCTTTAAAGGCCTCTCAGGCCACACCCCACCTTGTTGCAAAGCACAATTTTGTTAATAAAAGGGATCAAGTGGAATGTGATCCTTCAGGGCTTTTACATACAGAATTGCTCCTAGAAAAAGGAAGAGTAACAACACTGGAACAGGCAATAGGTCTGGGTCCATTTTATAAATGCCAGGATTTCAAACATCCCCATCCCCACTTTCCATTTAACAAGGCACTTCAAATTCTATTCCATGTATTCAGCTTCTTGCTACCAGCCTCTATCCATCTCATTTAAAGCTGTATGCCCTGACCCCCTTCTTTCCTTTGCTTAATATCTGCTTAACTGGCAAAACAGGAAAATTTTTTAACAGTGAGGTTTCACTTTGCCCCTAAACTTGGAAATGCCATTCCCATAAAAGGCTTTTCTAAGATTGGTTTCAGAAGTGTTGCTGTTGGGGTCAAAGGGCAGGGTCCTGTTCTGCTCCTGCTCAGTGCAATGCTCTAGGGAGAAAGATCCAGAGTTTTCTCACTCAAAAAAAAA
>JAQZBX010087138.1:0-12905 GCA_029593785.1 Cabassous unicinctus
CAGTTAAGTCTTCGATTTTAGTTCTTTCTTCTTTTTTTGATATATGCATTTATGGCTATGAATTTCCCTCTCAGTACAGCTTTTGCTGCATCTCATACATTTTGATATGTTGTGTTTTCATTTCCATTTGTTTCAAGGTAGTTACTGATTTCTTTTGAGATTTCCTCCTTTTCCCATGGTTTTTCTAAGCTTGTGTTGTTTAATTTCCATATCTTTGTGCCTAATCTGGTTCTCTGGCCATTACTGCTTTCCAGCTTCATTTCATTGTGGTCAGAGAAATTACTTTGTATAATTTCAATCCTTCTGAATTCACTGAGCATTTTTCTGTGGCCTAGCATGTGGTCTATCTTGGAGAATGATCCAGAATGTACTCGAGAAGAATGTATATCCCACTCTTTTTGGGTGTACTGTTCTCTATATGTCTATTAGGTCCAGATCTTCTAAAGTATAACTCAAAGTCTTTGCTTCTTTATTGATTCCCTGTTAAGATGTTCTGTCTAAAGGTGATAATGTTGTTTTAAAATCCCCCACTATAATTGTAGAGGCATCTATTTCTCCACTTAGTTTTTCCAGTGTTTGCTTCATGTATTTTGAGGCACCTCAGTTAGATGCATAAATATTTATGATTGTTCTTTCTTCTTGAATGATTAACCCTTTTACTAATATATGGTGCCCATCTTTGTCTCTTACAGTGGTTTTGCATTTAAAGTATTTTTTACCTGATATTAGTATAGCTACTCCTGCCCTTTTTTGGTTACTGTTTGCCTGTAAGATTGTTTTCCAGCCATTCACTTTCAGTCTTCTTGTGTCTCTTGGTCTAAGGTGGGTTTCTTGTAGACAACATATAGATGGGTCATATTTCTTTATCCACTCTGCCAATCTGTGTCTCTTGACTGGTGAGTTTAATCCATTAACCTTCAGGGTTATTACTCTCAAGGAATTACCTACATTAGCCATATTTTCTTTGGGTTTATGTATGTCATTTGTTGTTTTAATTTTGTTTTTCTCTTTTTAGTTGTTCTTACCCTCTCCTCCAACTCTCTTTCTCCTGTTTTTTCCTTTCAACCTGTAGAACTCCCTTTAGTATTTCTTGAAGGGTGGGTTTCTTATTGATATACTCTCTTAATTTCTGTTTATCTGTTACTATTTTGAACTCTCCATCCTTTTTGAATGCCAGCTTTGCTGGATAGAGAATTCTGGGCTGGAAGTTTTTTTCTTTTAGTTCCTTAACTAGGTCACACCAGTGCCTTCTTGCTTCCATGGTTTGAGATGAGAAATCAGCACTTAATCTTATTGAGCTTCCCTTTTATGTGATGGTTCTCTTTTCTCTTGCTGCTTTCAGTATTTTGTCTTTGTCTTGAGCATTGGACCATTTGACAAATATATGTCTTGGAGTAGGCCTGTTGGGATTTATACTGTTTGGGGTGCGCTGTGCTTCCTGGACATATAATCCATCTCCCTCAATAGGGCTGGGAAGTTTTCAGCCATTATTTCCTCCAACACTCCTTCTGTCCCCTTTTCTCTTCTCCCTCTGGGATGCTTATAATGCATATGTTTGTGCATTTTGTGTTGTCATTCATATCCCTAAGTCCCTGCTGGATTTTTTCTATCTTTTTATCTATCTGTTCTACTATTTGCTTAATTTCAGATGTACTGTCTTCCACATGGCTAATTCTTTCCTCTGCCTGTTCAAATTTGCTGTTATGTGCCTCCAGAGTATTTTTGATTTCTTGGATTGTGCCATTCCTCACCATCATATACATTATCTTTTTATGTATATTTACAGTTTTTTCAGTATATTCTCCAAGTGTCTTCTTAATATCTCTGATCTCGTCCTTCACTTAAGTTGGTCCATGATATTTGTTTGGACAGCTTTGATTAGTTGTTCAATGCTCTGCATCTCTTCTTGGTTTTTAGTTATTTCATTGGACTGAGCTGTGTCTTCCTGTTTCTTAGTATGGTTTGTAATTTTTTGTTACTGTCTGGTCATATTTTTATCTTGATGGGTTTATTCAGTTGATTAGCTTCTCTCTCTCTTCTCCAGGGTTTTATTTAATTGCTGCTTATGTGTGTGTGTTAAGTTTTCTCTTTGACACTTTGCTCCTCTTATTCTATTTCCTTGGTGTTGTCTATGTTCCCTTGGAGGAAAAAGATTAGTGCCAGAGAGAGCAAAAGAGGTAAGAAAAGTAAAAGCATAATAGTAATAATAATAGTAAAATTTAGAAGAGGAACCATATAAGACCTTGGAAAATGAATATTTAAACTCATGTAAGGAATGTAGAGTAATAGGAATAAAAAAGTGGAGTACCAACAATGAAATGAAACCAAATAGAGAAAAATATATAGAATGAATTAAAAAGCCAGAACGATGAGGAAAGAGGGAAAGAGAAAAGAAAAGACAAAAAAGTTAATAAAAGAAAAAAAACAGGATAGACAAGATAGAAATAAAAGCCAGAAAAATTGAGAACTAAACAAAGAGGTGGAATGTAAAAACAACAACAGAGAGTGGAAAATAGAAAGATGAAGGAAGGAAAAGTGATAGCATTGGTAGACAAAATCAGTATACACAGAAAAAGGGAAATCAAGGAAAAGGAAACACAGCAAACAAGAAACAAGCCAGCAACAACTAATTAAGAATAAAAAGGGGGGGGGCAAGGGTATAAGATAGATGAAAGAAAAACAAAAATACAAAAAAACAAACAGACAAGCAAGCAGTCAAACACAAACTAAAGAATAATAGCCTTCCCTCTTAGGTCCCTGAGGAGCTTCTCAGGCTGCCAGTGTTCATCAATCAATTACCCTGCAGCCTGCCCTCTGCAAGTTTTGAAGAAGGTTTTAGTGAGTAAACTAAGATAAAAAAAAAATTTAAAGTAAACTTTTTAGGAAAAATAAGAGACCCAAGAGAAGCTAATACAAAAATATCTATGTTCTCCATGTCCTAAAGTATCAGCTGGATGTTTGATATCCTGGTGGATCATCACTCTAAGAGGAGCCAGGAATTGAACTAGGGACCTCATATACTCAAGGTGGAAGGAATCTCCTCCACTGAGCTAACCTTTCTCATTGAGTCTGTTAGCTCTTCAGAAAGCTATCCAGTTACTTTCCCTCAGGCAGATTTGACTCTTTGCAGTTGGGTAAATTCCTCCTGATTAAGAGTCTTTCTATTCTTATTGCTTTCTCCCCCAGGGCCACAGGGTGCAACAGCCTGTGTGAGCGGATAACCCCCTCACCTCTCCTGGTCAGATTGAGTTCCCTTCTGAAATTTAAATGGGACCCTGGTGACTGAACTTACCACAGAAAAATGACTCTGAACCCTCTTCCAGACTACCGCCTTCTCCCAGGGGACCCTAATCAGGCTCTTGGAAGCCTATTAAGCACTTCCTACTGCCCGCCTCCCTCAGGGGAGTTGAAATTTTGATAGTTTTCAGCACGGGGCTAGTCAATTGCCTGACTCTGCCCTCTACCAGGCCAAGCTTCTCTACCCCAGAGTGGTTAGGTAAATCAGGCTTCCTCAGCAGATTCGCCTCTCCCCTCTTCCTGGTGCCCCCTTGAGCCAGCCAGTATGCACCCCAAAGCTCAAATGAGATCCAGGCAACCAAACCCACAGAAAGGAAATCCCTCTCCTCCCCTCACTAGAACCCTCCCAATTTCAGAGAATGCTCAGGGAGCCGGCAGGAGTCCGGGCTCAGGGTGGCTTTCTGCCCTGAGGGCGGGGCTAAGCCACCTGCAATTTCCAGCCACAGAGCAAAAAACTCATGGTTTTACTTTAAGCAACCTATCCCCCTGTCCAACTCCCTCCAGATCTATTCCCTGAAGCCTCTCGCTCGGGCAGGATCTTAACCCCACTCAGCTGTCCCTTGAGAGAGAGATGGTGAGCACCTTTTTAAACTGATGCCATTTGCTGCTTCCTCCAATAAACTCTTGTTGGTAAGCCAACTCATTTTGTTGTATTTGTCATAGTAGCCAGAAAACAGACAGTGGGAAAAGTTCTAAGAAGGATAGAAGCGAAATCTCCAAAATAAATTTCCTGTACTTCACACATTTTCCTTTTCAAATCCTTGGGCATTAATCTCTTTCAACAGTATTGTTTCTTCATTCTCTTTGGCTTTATATATTTGAAAAATTACCCTTGTTGCATAATCCATATGCTGGTTGTGTAATTTATTTTGACTGACCTTATTAAGTGCTTCCTCTCCTCTACTTTTTTTTGTGCACTATTTCCCAGTTTTGTCTTTTGAGATATGATAACAGACCACTGAAGATTTTCCTGCCATTGGTATATTAAAATATACATTTTTGGAGGCAATTAATAATGTAAATCTAGTAATATATTTTTATCGCAATTCAGTATAAAACTAGGGCTTAAGTTAGAAGGATTTTAAAGTTATATGCTAGAAAACATTTTTATGGTAGTATCTAGAAAACATTGAGAAATAATTATTTAGCTGTATCACATACACTTTTACAAATAAGATAAATCTTAATTGAATGTGGTGTAAAAATAAACTTAGACAAATTTATTTTATTAGACAATATATATAAAATATCCACATATATTCACATTTCTATCTAAAGAATATTATTTTCCATGTCATTTGTGACTTATATATTCAAAGAATATGTGTTCATGTATGTAAATATTCTTCTTGCAAATGTAAGTATATTTGATTGGACACATTTCAACATAACATTAATGGACTTATTGCCATCATTGTTATTGGACAGTTACACAAGATTAGAGAAAACCAACATTGACCCTTTTTTTTCTACTTCAGATTCCTACTTTTTCCTTTGCAGGAAACTCAAGCTTCATAAATGATGAAGTAAAAGAAAGAATTATTTTAATTTCAAACTGTGTTAAAAGAGTTTTAAATATAAGGTACCTAACTATAAAACTCAGTCTTTATTGAAGCTATGTACATATAAATCAGGAAGATTAAAAATACTTTTTATTCAATTCTAAAATTCTCCTTAATGACATATAAATACCAAGTGATTATATTTTATTTATCAATTATTTGCTAAATTAGATGTCATATTTTTAAAATTTCAAAGCATTGACACTAAGCACCTAACTGAACCATAAGCTAATATTTTGGACTTAGAAAATAAAGTTTTCTTCTTAGTCTACTTCCCATTTTCTAATAAATTTTATTTTAGTACTATATTACCTATCAATAAGAGATTTGCTCTGAAAAAAATCTACCTGATAGAAATTCAATTTCTATCCTTTCATACTGATATTTTTTTTGCTCATTTGAGTAGCCTAAAAAAGGTAGAGTAATTTAGAGAAACTTGCTGAAGTTCTCCTCTTGATTGCTCTCCTTTCAGTAGGAAAGTGCTGATTCAACTTAATTGCCATCCTGGATAAAAGCATCATACATAACGTCAATGTCAGTCTGCACAAAGAGAAAAGAGAACTATGGGTGTTGACATATTAATTCGCAAATATAGATTTATTTAAACCTCATAGATATAGGTAAACAGTCTATTTTTGAAGTATCAGTCCAATGCATGTACCATCAGAAAACAAATATTAAAGGGTCAAAAAATTATTCTCCAGATAAACACCATTTTTTGTAATAATTGGTCTGCAAATTGGCTGATATTGTTGATGTTCTTACATGAGTATCATTAAGAAAATTATTTCAAGATTCTTAAATGCAATAATAATATCTTAAAAAGAAGAATATGAGTTTTGCAGCACTGCTATATTATCTAAAGCTAATGGTGTCCTATTTAGGTTAAAGGAGACCTCCAACTGCTCCTCATTGTTTCTCCTTCTGAATTTTGCCATATTTCTTTGACTTCTACAAATTGCACAAATTGCACAAATCTTCTTTGTCCTAAGAAGGTTTGTTTATGAATCCAGGAATGCTACTGGTAGAGGTGAAGGGCTGATATGTTCCAGGGATAAATACCAACAAGGTCAACCTTATTTAGAAGCATAAAGAAAGTCTATATAATATCTTAAAGCTGGAAAGTAAGTTATAAATTATCTAATCAAAGCCCTTATTTTACTAATGTGAAAATAGAATAACAAGCCAGGTCACAGGGCAAATTAGTTACAGAACTGGGATTAAAGCCTGGGGCTTATGAAGGTCTTTTCCTCTGATGTAAGAGTGTTGTTTAGTTCTGACCACCCTGATTTCTGTGACTGACTGTGCTATATTCTGTCCAACACCCATTCTCTCAATGACCTATTCCACTCCCTGTTAAAAGATATCATTTGACTATGATAATTCACAGAGTCTTCCTTAGGTCAGAGAGCTTTGGAATACTCTTGGGAACAGGAAGCTCACCAGATTTGTAAGGAAAAACAAGTTTAACAGAAAAGAATAAGCTTAAAAAATGTGATCTTCTGAACACTAAGCATCAAAATAGTGAGAAATATTCATCGAAGTAAGAAATATACAACAATTATTTAGGAAAATAGATATAGACTATTCCTTATAGCTATTTTAGAACAAGACAGAAGTATAATATTCAACATAAAATTGGTACTAATTTAATTTACAGATCACTGATTTTGACTAGGAAGGTAATTGTCAGCTACTGGGTGTTCTGGTATAATTGAGAAATTGGACATTTTATCAATTGAAAATTGCTCCTACTTAACCTTTGGTTAATTTTCTTCCTGATTTTTTTTTTTTGCCACTTCCTAATAATAAACCTTATATTTCACTAAGTTGCAGATGTATGTAAAGCAACTTCTATGAAATCATAGAAGTTAGAGTTGGAAGAGATCATAGCAGTCACATTCAACCTTCTGTTTTATGTTCAAACACCATTTTAAAGCACAACTGGGTACATTCTGGGACAATGTTTTAAGAAAGATCTTCTAGCAGACCTTGAATCCATACCTTTGTGATTCCCACCTGTCCATTGTTTTTCTGTGTCTCCTAGAGTGATACAAGTCAATGACCTTTCCAATATTTTCAGAATGAGACCATGTTTTTCCCTGCTCCAAATTCCATCTTTCCAGATCTATTAAAAATTACTCATTTGGTAGTTTCCATATATCCTCCATCAACTTCATTGCCTTCTCCTGAACATGCTCGATTGCTAACATACAACCTCACTTGTAATGTACAATTATAGTACTAAATGTAATAATGATCATAATGATATTTTCACAGACAGGCTGCATACAATTTCCTTATGAAAATTTGCATAGGAAGTAAAGTATCTCATAATGTAAATGAGATGATTCTGAGAAGAAATTTTGATAACCTTTTATTTCTGGTCCTGTCAATTTGTTCTTGCAAAGTCAGTTTAGTGTAAAGACTTGAAGTAGAAAAAAAAGGAAATGTAATATTTTTCCTCTGGTACACAAACACAACCCAATCTCAATTGCTGCTTTTATAATGTACTCATTTCCTGTACAAGTTATTTAATAGTCTGAGCTTTTGGGGGGCACATTAATATTTTGAGCTTTGTGGGCACAATAAAAGAAGAGAAAGAAGTGGGATATGAAGACAATATACAACTAGAAATGAAGAAAACTCTTAATCAACCATTTATATGAAGGAATGAAAAAATAACAACCTTATTATCTAGATATCTCTTTCAGCCACCATGATCACTCCAAGGAAGAATATAAGAATTAAGTGATTATCTTGGGAGTAAGATTTCCTGAAGTTATATTTTCTTTTTTGGTTCTAAGATACTTTAGGAAAATTAGCCCACATTATTAAATTATTTATAGCAGGTCAACAAAGTTAGTTTTGAAGTAGCTGTCATTATCATTATGTGCATGATCTTGGCAGATATTCCAGGTGGCAAAACTTGGCCATATTTTTAACAACAAATCATGTAAGATACTTGTTAGAGAAGTGTGTGTGCCCAAACCATTATAGTTGGACTGTCAAGTATATCATTGTGTCTTCTCTATTTATAAAGTGTACTTTAATTTTGTGTTATACAGGGAAGAAAAGAAATATATCATGATACAATTCAATATGTAATATGATTTGAAAATTAAATACTGGAATAGATTGAGCTTTTAAAAAGTTTTCTTCCTCCATTTAGCCATACACTTTAAGTATAATTTTAATCAGTCTGCATATTTTTTAATTAGCTCATCCTTCCCTAATTATCACATTAGCTGAAGTTCTCATTAAAGTCTTCCTGCTCCTTGTATCTGAAGGACAATTTCATAATGAGGGTGAAGGACACTTAGAGGACTAGGGAGATAGTGATTAATAATTCATAATTTAATATGACAGGCTGACATTTCATTTACTATAATGAAACCATTTTGGAGAGGAAGGACAACTCACATTTAAAAACTACATATATCAGTAAGTACAATTGAAAAAATCACAAATGAATACAAGTATAACTTATGTATTCTTAGCTCTTCAGCCTTGGGGGAGAGGTGTCTTAGTACTCAGCTAATAGCGGAGTGATTCTCCATCCTGTGTGATTGCTGGAAGTCCAATGCTCTCTCAAAATGCCTTATTTTACCAAGTTTGAGATAGAATTTGTTCATATTTTAACACCACTGAAGTAGGATTAGTATGAACATCATTGAAGTAGTGCCCCAATGGGCACTAATTTTGCTATCATTGTTAACCAGGCAGCAATTATGAGGTACCTGCCATTGTCATGATATGTGTGACCTTGGTAGATATTCCCAGTGGCAAAACCAGGCAATGTAATAGCTCAATGTTTCAAACAACAAATCATGTAAGGACCATTCTAGCAAGGAACATAAATTCTGCTTGTTATATAAAAACCTTCTCATGAGACCTTCTGGCAAGATTAAGAAAGCATTAGCTTCAAAAGTAGCAGAATAATATCACTGGCATGGAAGAGAATTCCAGAGTCAATAGTAGAAGACTCTTTTAAGATATGCTGCATCATCATATTGTTAGGAAAACTGAAACATCAATGACTGCATCAAAACATGACTCAGCAAAAAAATCAGACATTATAAAGAAGCTTTGGAACTATTTTGCCAGATATTGCTTATATGAAAAACATTGTATCATAATTTAATTGGCAGTATTTTTTTCTTTCTTTGTGGCACATAATATAATGGCATACCTAAAATTGATAGTATCTTAGATTCAATTAATAATCATTTCTAGGAATTCCCAGGGAGTGATTGAGTGCATGTTAGTACTGGCTAATGCTCCTCATCTTTCCATCTGAAACTACAATATAAAGCTTTACAAACATCATGTGGCTACTTCAAGATCTATCCCTCTCCTAATATCACTTTGTCTTATGGGGAGCCACAAGCAGATTTGACATCAGACTATGGAGATAAAAAACTTGTATTGAAGTCTTGTGGGTATGAGAAAAAATGTAATGTCATGAAGGAAAATTTTAACTTGGAATATTTGATAGCAATGTGTTTAGAGTCCTTTGCTCTTTTCCTCCACAGAGAGGCCCTTTAGAGATCACTCCTTGGCATTGATTGTCTCTATTGTTGCACGTAACAGCTTTCCTTGCCAAAAAAAAAGGAATACTGTCAGCCCAGTTCCTCCTATCCAAAGTTCAGAGGTATTGAACCCTTATTGATGTCTAATAAACTTTCTAACTTTCCTCCAAGTTCAAAATAAAGATGGTCTTCCATGTTGGTACGAAGACTAGTTTATTTTCTTATTGTTCCACAATTTTCCCTTCAAAAATAGCATTTGCTTTACTGTTCCATGACTAAAAATATGTATCAAGATGTTTCTTTTGTGAGGTGTGTGTATGTGTGTTTCCCAAAACCAAAAAATCATTATTCTCCTAAATATGAAATCTGCTTCTATTCATAAAATAATAGAAAAACACCATGTAGCTAGTTAAAATAGCAGCATGTTCCTGCCATGTGTGTGTGTATAAATAATCACCGAAAGAAAATATAACCAAAAATCTAAGTTTCCAGAGATTACCCTGATGACTTGAGCTTTGATGCTATATTTGGTCTAAAAGCTTAATGACACAAAATAATGGGTATTAAGAGATACTGACATCTTCTGAAATGACAAGGGAGTGAGACACAAATGGCAATTGGTAAGACATAAGCACAAAAGTAGATCCTGGAATTCTACTTCCAAAATCTCCAGAACAGATTAAGCAAACAGTAGGCAAAGTCACCGAGTATTCAACATGTTCTATATATACTGCAAATGAAAACTGAAATAACTACAAATTAAACGAGCAGCTTTCAAAGTTCAGTGTATCAAATTTTAGAGATATAAGTATCACCAAATGAGCTTGTTAAAAAATGGAAATTTCTAGCTCCTAGCCCTAGTTATTCTGAATTAGTAGGTTTGTGGTAGAATTTGAAATTTGCTTTTATTTCATAAAAAGGTCAATTGATTCTTACCCAAATGGTTCAAAGCATAACATTTTGAATAAAAATTGTTATAAAACTGTATATCAAATAAGAAAAACTGCAATAACATGCTGCAAACAAATGGTTTGATCATTTGCCTGGATCATCTGGATACATAGCCCAACAATTAGAAGATTCATGAAAAAATTCATTTAAAAAACTTTTAGGCATCTAATGGACAAAATTAATCCTTAAAAATTTAATAATCTTCAAAGCGAAAAATCTTAATGTGATAATTATAATACTTTGAAAAATGTCAGGTATTTAAAGTACGTGTAGACAGCCTCACAAGCTTGGTCATGCACACTATATTTGGTGTTCAGTGAAACCTAAATTTCAATAATTATCATCATTATATAATTGAAACACTGTGGAATTGACATTTCAGAATTCTCATGTCATGTTTGATGTATACTGACACTGACACAAACATATTTTCTGGGCAATCAAATATTTGTAACATTGTAAGGTATATGCTGTTATAAAAAAGATGTTAAGGATTTTGTATGACATTTATTTCATGTATATAATAAATAAGTCCCTAATTGTTTAATTTGGTTTACAATAAGAATAACATTCATTCTTTTATTCAAAATTACATTGAAAAATCTACTTTCATAGTCAACATTAACTCAGGTTTCCATATTCATTCATCAGACATCAGCTGTACCCTTTCTATGTGCAAGACACTGTGTTAGAAGCTATAATAGATAAAAGTCCTTGCTTATAATATAGTAGAAAATGGAAGAATTTCAATAAATAGAGCAAATATTGTTTGACTCCTACAGTTTCTTTTCCTTATTTCCTCACATGAGAATAGCAATGAATAGAACATGAATTTGACATTAGGCAAGTCACAGAACCTCTACATGGATACATTTCTTTATCCATAAAAATGAAAAACTATTACCTACCTCATAGACTTGTTATGGGAATAAATGAGATAATGCATGTAGCTCATAGTAGGTGTCCTGTGTTAAGAATTGATTTAGTGATCACAGAATATTCTGTATTTTTATGTTAAATGCCAGGACATTATGGCTGCAACCATCTCTGGAGGGAACATGTTCAGTGCCCTGGAAAATTATTCTGATATTTCAGGAGGGTCAGCACAAAATAGATTAATGAGTAGAGACATGAACAGAATTCTGAAATGCAGTCTTTTGAAGGGAATTCTTAACATGTGCATTGAATTGTGTCATTGCTAAAAATGGCACTGCATTAAAATAAATCCATTGTCTCTGAGTTTATCAGTTCAGTTAAGCATAACCAAACTTAGGACTTTAATTTCACTGTGCTGAGACATTGTATTAAAATTACAACCAAATTGTATTTTGTAAAATGGAGTCTCAAATAAATTATCTAATTTCTGACTGAAGGATATAATATGCCTTGATTTAAAAATCTGGAAGTGATTTCTAATTGAAGGCTAGCTTTGATAAAATGTCACCTTCATATTACACAATAATTCAGAAGGATTTTCTTTATTTCCTGTGATATGGTATTGAAAGACAACTGGTAATAAGTCAATATCAATGTTTTGGGAGAGACTTTTGGTAGCTATTGTACATAATCATTTCAGCCCCCGCATTAAAATTCTATTAAGAATTACCCAGGGGTTTCATTGTCCCAGCTGTGAAAGCAAATACCATGTAATAGGTTAACATAAACAGTGGGAATTTATTGACTCACAGTTTTGAGGCTAGGAGAAGTCCAAAATCAAGGTATCATCAAGGCTATGCTTTCTCCCAGAACACTGTGGTTTTCTAGGGCTGGCTGCTGGCAATCTATGGTCCTTAGCTTTTCTGTCACATGGCAATGCACATGACAGCATATCCTGGCTTCTCCCTTCTCCTTCAGGCTCTGTTGACTTTCAGCTTCTGGCTACTCCATCTGGCTTTATCTCTCTCTATGACCTTTCCTATAATGCCTTCAGTAATAGAATTAAGACCCATCTTGATTCAGTTATGCCACACTTTAACTGAAGTAACCTCAACAAAAAGATACTATTTATAAGAGTCCACACCCACAGGGATGGATTTTTAGGAACAAGTTTTTCTGAGGTATATAGCTCCAAACCACCATACCAGGTATTTGTGGTTTCTCAAATATAACACTGCTTAGCAGTTCCCTATTTCTGCAGCATTCTTTGAAGCACAAAAGTATAAAAATAGTAGATAAATTGAAATGTCAGAGATCTCCAAAATGTTGTTCATGATAATATTCTTCTTTGTCAGTTGTGACTAACAAAGAAACATGCTTTAAATTTTTAAAAAAATTGTCAAAATTTAATCATTTGGAATGCTTTCACTTTTGTGGCCAACTATTTTTGGCCTCTTGCAGCCTCTTGAAGTTTGTGTGTGAGTGTATGTGTGTGTGTGTGACTGTGTGTTGTAAATACAGGCTTGTATGTTTGCAGTACTAGGGAATGGATCTGCTTCTCTCCCTCTGTCCTCACTGTAGTTTTGCTGCTGCTGTTTTGTAATTTTTAAAATTTAGGTCCATTTCTTAGCAGAGTCCATTACATTTCCTGAAGTTGCAACAATATCAGTTTTTTGTTTTTCTTTTT
>JAQZBX010087139.1:0-12905 GCA_029593785.1 Cabassous unicinctus
TTGAGGAAATAATAGCTGAAAATTTCCCAACTCTCACAAAAGAAATGAACTTACATGTCCAAGAAGCACACCGTACCCCAATGAGAATAAATCCAAATAGACCTACGCCAAGACACATACTATTCAGAATGTCAAATGTAAAAGATAAAGAGAAAATTCTCAGAGCAGCAAGAGAGAAGCAAACAATCACGTACAAAGGGCGTCCAATAAGACTTAGTGCAGATTTCTCTTCAGAAACCATGGAGGCGAGAAGACAGTGGTATGATACAATTAGGAAACTGAAAGAGAAAAACTGCCAGCCGAGAATTCTTTATCTGGCAAAACTGTCCTTCAAATATGAAGGTGAGTGTAAAGTATTCACAAGCAAACAGAAACTAAGAGAGTTTGCAAAAAAGAATCCACCTTTGCAGGAAATATTAAAGGAAGTCTTAGAACCTGAAAGAAAAAGACAAGAGAGGGAGGCTTGGAGGAGAGTATAGAAGAAAGAAAAATGAAAATAGATAAGCATAGTGTAATAAATCCATAAACTGGAGTACTATTCAACAGCAAAAAGAATGAACTACTGATACACAAAACATGAACAAATTTTGAATGCATTATGTAAAGTGGAAAGAGCCAGGCTTAAAGGAGTAATAAATTAAATTTAAATGAAATTTGGAAAGGAAAAATCATAGGGACAGATATCAATAAGGGTTAGCAAAGGCCTGGAATTAGGGGAAGAAATTCACTACAAAGGTCATGGGAATAATTTCAGGGGATGAGTCAATTTGTATCAGGATGTTTGTGAAGTTAAAACAAATATATATTTGCAAAATTCACAAACATGTACAATTAAAAACATAAGTATTTTACACTATAAATATCTTAATTTAAAAAAAAAATTTTCTTTTTTTCAAACAAATCAATTTTATTGATACATATTGGAAAAGCATACAATCCATTCAAAAGTGTACAATCAATGTTATTTGGTATAATCACTTAGTTGTGCATTCAAAACTTCAATCATTATTAGAGAATATTCATTATTTCAATAATAATAAAAATAAACAAAAATTCACCACCTCTCAATCTTTCTCTGCTTCCCCTTTTGTACATAGCTGCTCTTTCTGGCTATTCTTGCATATGTATTTATTTATTTTAATACAGTTTTATTGAGATATAGTCACCTACCATGCAATCTATCCAAAGTGTATAATCAATGGCTTTTAGTATAATCACAATGTTACACATTCATCACACACAAAAAATTTAGAGCAATTTCATTACTCCAAAAAAGATAAACTCCACACCCCTTAATAGTCAACTCTTCATTGCTCTAGCCTTCCCCAGCCTTACATAACAACAACTATAATTTCATCCTTGTAAATGGATTTGTATTTACATATTAAATAAATGGAATCATACACTGTATAGCACTTTGTGTCCTGTTTCTTTCACTTTGCATAATGGTGTTTTTTCTGATATTAACATTTTGTAACATTAATATACATTTGTTCAGTTTCAAAGTAAAACAGTCTTATATATGCAAGACTTTTTTAATTTATAAAAGATTGTATTTATTTTTTCATTATAAAATCTTTTGGGAAAATAAATACTCCACAGTCCTAGTATCTTAACAGAATAGCTATTATTTGGTCCATTTTCTTCCTATTCTTTTATGTTTTTTTTTAATAATAATTTTTTTTTTAAAGATAGATTATATAAATGTTGCACAAAAAATATAGGGATTCCCATATCTCCACTCCCCACACCTACCACACCCTCTCACATAAACATCCTTCATTAGTGTGGAACATTCATTGAAATTGAAAAATGCATCTTGGGGCTTTGCCACTGAGCATGGGCCATAGTTGACATTGTAGTCTACACTCTCTCCCACACAATTCTGCATGTTATGTGATGATATAAAATGGCCTATAACTGTCATTGCAATGTAATTCAGGACGATTCCCAAGTCCCCAAAAATGCTCCTGTATTACAACTGTTTTTCCCTCTCCCTGCCCCCAGAGCCTCCAGTGGTCACTGCTTCCACATCAATGTTGTAATTTCTTCCAATGCTAGAGTCACTGTATGTCTATAGTAGAATACCAGTAAGTCTGCTGTATTCCATAGTTCATTCCCCAATCCTGAAGATTCTGGGATAGTGATGTCGACTCCACCTCTAATTATTAAGAGGAGGCTTTGATCCTATACAGCCAAAGGATGGGACTCTCTTGCTTGCAGTTGTCAGCTTTCTCATTTCCTTGGTATGGTGGATGTCAAGCTTCACTTTCTTGTTAATTGTCCTGGGTGAGTCCAATGAAGTGGAGAGTAGGTGTTGCAACTCCACTGAGGTTCTGGGCCCAGCTGGCAAATGGATAGCCCAAAGACTCCAGTCTCTTGGACATAGACCTACAAACTCCAGCAACAAGTATAGGTTTAAATACAAGCAAGAGATGAGCCATATGTATGGAAGCCATAATTGAGTACATCATTGTCACTTTCAGAAGCAAAAACTCCAAAGTAGGGCCCACTGGCAAGGTACCAAACTCTGAAGACATCTGCCCTGACCACAGGACCTGGGTGGTTCCAGAGCCCTCAGGAGCCTACAATTTGGGGTATGTCCTCCTTGGCAGTCTATGAGATCCTGCTGAGATGTACGTAAGCGTTACTCTGGGATGACCTCCTGACTCACTTTGAAATCTCTTAGCCATATAAACTCATTTGTCTTTAACTTTTTCCCCTTTTATTTCAGGCATTTTTCTATATATGCAATATTATGATCTTAGACTGTCCCTTTCTTTTTTAAATGTTATTTTGAAAGAAGCTTTAGATTAAATAAATGTTACATCAAAAATACATGGGGATTCCCATATACCCCACCATCACCACTCCCACACTTCCCCCATTAACAACATCTTTCATTAGTGTGATAGATTTGTTACAATTTATGAACACAGATTGAAGTATTCCTACTAACCATTGTCTATAGTTTACACTTTGCACCACATAATTTTACAGGTTTTTCAAAATATATAATGGCTTGTATCCATCATTACAATGTCATGCAATACAATTCCAATGTCCTAAAAATGCTCCATGTTACACCAATTCTTCCATTACCCTCCCCTCAGAAACTCTAGTGGCCATTGCCTTTATATCAATGTTACAGTTAATTTCATTGCTATAATAATAATGTCTACTTTATTCCATAGTTACATCCCCCCCCCTTATGATTGTCATTCTTCATTGTTGAGGATTTTGGGATGGTGATGCCCACTCTGTTTCTGATTGAGTGGGGTCGTAGATCCCATGGGGCAGATGGATGGAACTTAGACTTTGCCATCAACCACTGCCATACCCATATAAAAGCATGGCTAGGTAACAAAACTATGATGTACTTTCACCTTTTCTATTCATTTCCAAAGATTAACACACATCTTTTTCACCAATTCTTTCCTAGTTAGCCCTCAGCTTTCCATTCTCTAACCACATTCTTTTTGCTGGTGTCCCATATTCAAGTTATCAACTCCATGATATTATTCAATATATTTATTTCATAATAGTATAATCATACCATATTTGTCCTCTTGTGACTGTCTTGCTTCATTCAACATTGTGTTGCATTTTCATAGCAGCACTGTCAAATTAAATACGGGTTTAATTTTTCTAGAATATTACCATATTCTGTTCATGTAGCAGAAGTCCCAGTTTCTAAATCTGAACTTCTTACACTTTCTTTGCACACTGTGGGCTCTAAGAAATTCTCAGAATCAAATTTGTCTTGATAGCACTTAGGTAATTCCTAAAGGATTTTCAAGGTAGTAAAAGAAGTTACAAGATGTTCTGTTTTCTCCATCACTCTTTCTAGAGCTTCTCCACATGGATCTGTCTGAAGAATAAGCACTGTTTGCCACTAATGGTAGAAAGAAGAGCTAATCTGACTCAGGTTTTCTCTCCCATAATATCCAGTGGATAAGACACATCATAGCACCAGTCTCTGAAGAGGTAAAATAACATATTGCTTAGAACACGACCTTAGAATCATACCAGCTTGGATGTAAAACTAAGATTTACTTATTATTAACATTGGCATCTTGTCTAAGTCATGTACAATTTCATTATATACAAAATTGGAATATTAATATCTCCCTTACTATATAATTCTCACATAATGAGTGATCTACGCTTAGAAAATAGCTAATATTTGTTAATTCACATGGAATTTACAATTGCTTAACTCCTTCAACCTTTTCAGGAAATCTCAACATCACTGCCAGTTAAGTGATGTGATCTAACACTTTATTGAAAATTTTTGATTATTATCAATCTTGTATAAGTATTGAAGATGATAAAACTTGCCTTTCTTTTCTCCTAATTTCAGCATTCTTCCAAAATCTTACCAAATGTAGAGAAAAATAAAGCAAGCTACATGAATGAAATGAAACAAAAATTGCCAAAAACCTGATCAGTAGCTTCATAAGCTCTCATTTTCTGTACAGAAATTGACATCACCAAACAATTAACCTTTACTCTATCTCAAACAGCATTCTAAGTACAGTTCATTCATTATCTCATATAAACCCACAGAGATCTATGAGATTGTTACCTTATCATCCTCTTTGTACTGATATGGGAACTGAGACAAAAAGACATGGATTATCTTGGCAAACTGCATAATTACTAAGTAGAAGAGACAGACTTAGGAGGTTAGACTTCTTGTATTCCAGAGCTCTTACTCTTGTGAATAATTCCAATTTTTATATTAGACAATACTGTTTCTAGCCTGCTTGTATTTATCCTCAGGGCATCAACAATGAAATAGAAATTTTGTATTGATCTGGATTTTTTCACATACTTAGTCTATTTTTAATTCTTTGAGATATCTATCGGTAGTGTTGTTTTACAGCCTCTAATTAGTTCATGCTCCCATACTCTCAACAGTAGAACAATTTATGCCTTATATCTCAGACTCGAAGATCACTTCCAAACCACTTCCACAAAGAGTCTGCTAACCTAGCCTAAGTGAATCTCTCCCCGCTTCCAGCCATGGTCATAGATGCTACAGCCACCAGAAAGAACAAGATGAACTGTTTTGGCTGCCAACTTGGCTGAAGCTGCTAATAATCCTCTAGGAACTGAAAGTTCAGAATAGCATTAAGTAATATCAATTTAAATATTCCCTGAAATCACACTTAAAAATGTTGGTTAGGGCAGACTCTGGGGCTTCCTGAGTCTGGAAAAAACATAAGCATAATCAGCCACAAATAATAGATGCTGTTTGTCTCTGTTTCTAAGCCATGTGTGGATCAAAGTCACTAAATCTAGGCTAAGAATAGTCTTTCTCAGGAGAAGATTTAAAAGAAACCAGGAAGCTGCTACTCCAAGAGAACTGCATTTGCTGCTGAGATCATAATACTGGCAATACACAATTTTTCTGATTCAACATAGTTTCCTATTTTCAGTGTTTAAAATTTGTCTCCAACTAAACTCAAGTGGCTCTATAGCTTACTTCATATAGTCATTAAAGAGGAAATGCACACAAAAAAGGCTTCTGGAGAGATGTCTTCCAAAACTAATTTTTTCCTCAACAATTTCCTTTGATGCTTAAAGCTTTGGAATTTTTCTGATTAAAGAAATTTATTATCTGAGCTGGGATGCTTGCGGACTACCTTCACATGATGTGCGAGCTTATATGGCAAAAATAAATTCTGCCCAAGTACTCTGATTTACTTGGCAGCTTCTCTAAACAATAATATCTGAATCAGTGATTGAGGGAAAGAATTACTATACTTAAGGTAAAAATGGAACAATTGCAAAGCAACAGTTACTTTCAGTCGGTGTTTGCAAACTCCATGCAAAGTGTTCTCTACAGATAACATGCATTGTCATTGATTGATCCTGTCACGTGTCTAAATGTTTTCAGAGAATTATATATGACCAGTGATTATTTTATTGGTATTTTTCTCTCAAGGTGAAACTAAGGTCTTCATTACAGGTAAGTAAGATCTATTATCACAGATCTTTATGAACAATGTCCAACATACATAATATATGTATGAAAGCAGTCATTGAGATATTATGGGGCCAGATAAAAGAAAACTGTAAAACTTATATTATTTTACTGATAATAAAGGCAATTTTTCTGTTCATAAAAAATTAGGATTATAAAATTGATTTAAAAAAAAAAGAACATGAAAGTTGCCCATATACCATAATTCAAATATGCACTATTAGTCTTTATGGTCTATTTGAGAGTCATTTCTTTATACACGTCATTTTATGCAATTTAGTTTATAATGTGTTATTTTTCATTTGTATTTTTTCACTCACTATTATACTGAAATCACATTTCAGCATCAATATTTCTTAAAAATATCTTTCTTGTCCACCTGATATTCATAACTACGGAACATATTTATTTAAATATTCACTTCTGTGTAGACATTATGGTTATCTTTACATTTTCAATATTATAGAAAAATACTGTGAAATTGAACATACACACACACATTTACCCAATATTTCTTATTTAACTAGTTTCCTAAGAGTTAGGAGTTCTGGAAGAAGAAACGTAAGCAATTTTGAAGTCTTTTTATATAAATTCATGTTTATTTCAAGAATATTTAATATTAAAACACACTTACCAGCACTAGGTAATAGAGCACTCATAATTTGTTAATTTGTCAGTAAAAATAGTACACATTTTAAATTGCAATTCTTTGAGAATTCATGGTAGTTCAGATGTCTAACTTTTTTCATGAAAATTACCTTTTCATTATTTTTACCTCTTCTTTATTTTCTTTATTTGCAAATGCTATTTCTATAGTAACAACTTTCTTTCTAGTGATACAAACATGTTTCCAGTTTGATCCCTGTGGTTATATAGTTGAATCCATCAATTTTGTGCTATGCCTTTACCACTGTATATTTTCATAACATGTCTTTCCTATCCAGAGATCAGCTACCTATTTATTTCTTTGTTTACTGTTATTGAGCAGCTTGATGCTTTGTTTTTAAAACATACAAGTCTATTTTTTTTAATTTCCTTTTATATGGTGATGATATGAAAAGTAGAGTTATCTGTTATGGGGTTTTCTCTTTACTTTTTTTAAATTACAGAAATAGGTTTTCAGAAAAATCACATTGAAAATATAAATTTCCAATATGACTCCTTTATATTACTAACAACTTGCATTAGTGTGGTACATTTATGACAACTAAAGAATATTTTTATGATTATTGTGCTATCACAATTACATTAGGATTCACTGTTTTTGTGATACAGTCACATGTTTCCTTAATAATTTTTATTCTATGGACATATGCACAAGCTAAACTTACATTGTTTGGGTAAGTACTTACCAGTGGCTGAAAAAACTTTTATTAGCCCCACTGAAATATACATAGTATTCTTTAAAATATCGTTCATATTAATGCCTTTTTAGGATTTGACCTTACCTGCTTCTAATTGAGCGTATTTGTAATCTTCACTGTTCATCAATAGCATTTTGAATTTATTTATCAAGTCAAATATTTTCTTTGGTCTGATACATTGTTTTTTCCATGTGAATTTTTCCAAATAGATATTTTTTATTCAAATATTCTTTGGTGAATACTTACTTCATTATATTCACTCAAGTTCATTTATTTATCTTTTAAAATTATAAACGAATTATTTCAAGTATAAGGTTTAGGTATTGTGTTTTTCTCATTATGGAGCTTTTAATAATCGTGTGAAGATGTGTGGAAAACTATATTTTTCCTTTAGGATACAAACTTTGATGTAAGAAATAATGATGTTCTTCAATTATTCTATGCCCTTTGTTATTTTTCCTACTTTATATATGGAAATATTTGGACTCAATAAGACTATGACCTATACACAATATCACACAGCTACTTACCAGTGAAAACAAAATAACAATATATTAAGTCTATCCTAAAGAATGTGCTCTGAACAATAAATTAATAATGCATTTATGTTCTCATATTAAAATAACTGTTTTATGAACAGGTAGAGAATGTTTCATAATCATCCTTCAATGGAGTGTTGAATTGCAAAAGAATCCTGAGATTTATCATTATAGAAGTTCCCAAAATACTAAGTTATAAATTTACAAATAAATTTGGTGAATATTCATGGCATCAAGCAAGATATCATTCTTACACAGGTGTTTGATAGGGAATCTATGATAATCTTATGCAATTCTGTTTCAATGATGCGTGAGATCACAAATCTAACTGCCATGTGTATGTTTCTGCTGCCTCAAGTATTCACCCAGTTTAGTTGTGTCTGAAATATGACTTCATGATCCCTATTTTTAAATAGAATTGACCCGATGTTTGATAGCCTGCCTAAAACAAGCTATAACTAAAAAGACTAAAAAGGTCTGCAGCTTTCCTCATCAGTTTAAATGACTAGACCAGAAGGACAGGGAGGCAGATGCACATGAATTTCAGCCTGTGATTGCCCATAAATGTCCTCTTTTTATTCCTCTTTTTCACTGTGAGAAAAATACTGTCATAAATAGGAGAGAATCCAGTCATGTATGATGGCAGGAAATGTGCCTTGCATGAAAATAGCCAAATATGGTTCTTGTGTGTGTGTGTATATAAAAGAGGATTTTGTAATCAACAATGTATATGATTAAAAATATAGCTGTACTTCAGGCTAGGATTTGTCTGCTTGGGTTAACATCAATGTTAACAGGAACAAATTGCCTGAGAGATGTAATATTTTCTTGAACAAAATTGATCTATCACTATTACATTCCCTGTGCTATTTGCAGATAGATCAGTTATCTAAATGGAAAATTGGATCAATGGACCAAATGAACGATGTGGCAGAATTCATCCTTCTAGGCTTGACACAGAACCCAGATGTGCAGAAACTCTTATTTGTTTTGTTTACAATCATCTACTCTCTCACCATGACAGGAAACCTCCTCATCATTGTAACAATTGCCAGCAGCCCAGCTTTCAGCTCCCCTATATATTTTTTTCTGTTCTTTTTGTTATTTCAAGATGGCTCCTTATCTTCTACTACAGCCCCCAAATGATATTTGACTTACTTTTGCAGAAGAATACTATATCCTTCATTAGGTGCTTGACTCAGCTCTTTGTTGAGCATGTCACAGGTGGAGCTGAGAACATCCTACTCTCAGGGATGGCCTATGACCACTCTGTGGCCATCTGCAGACCCGTGCACCACATGATCATAATGAACCAAAGGTTGTGTGGCTTTCTTCTGGTGGTCATGTCCTGGGCTGAAGAATTTCTTCATGCTCTGATTCATGTCCTTTTCATTGTGTGGTTGCCTTTCTGTGGACAAATGTCATTGACCATTTCTTCTGTGATGTTTACCCACTGCTGAAGCTCTCTTGTTATGACACTAACATCATTGGACCTTTTGTTGCCACCAACAGTGGCTTCATATCTTTTCCCAGTTTTTCTATTCTTATTACATCCTATGTCTTTGCTCCCTCAGAGCTCACAGCTCTAAAAGATAATGGAAGGCTTTCTCCACCTGTGCTTCACATATTACTGTGGTTATCTTATTGTTTGTGAATTTTATATTAGTGTACATTTAGCCCATGAGCACTTTCCCATTGACAAAGCATTGGCTGTGTTTTATATTCTGATAACACCCATGTGAAACCTTTTAATCTACACCCTCAGAAATGCAGAGGTGAAAAATGTGATGAGGAAGCTCTGGAGCCATAAGTGATATTGGGTAACAACCATGTAAAAAAACAAGTTAAAAACAATTCATATTTTAAGATCAAATGTGTGTAATACAAAAGATAATGGTCATACATTCAGTATATATTGCTACAAGTTTATATATCCCCTTGTCAAATGGAATTTTGAATGGTACTCTTTCAAAATATATCAATATTTTACTAAAAAGTTACTCATATCCCTTTCAATTTAAAATTCTGTTCATGTACAAATTATTTATCAATGAGGCATTGCTAATTGACATAAAATTTTCACTGTTGGAAAATCCTTTTCATTATATATTCTAATGACAAGTTATATGAAAATATTCAAATATAGCTTATGTCATCAACAGCCCATCTACTTAAAATATATTTAAAAATGTTTATTGCTAAGAATTTTGTTGTAAGTGATTTGCTTTAATTCTAGTTGATGAACTCAATGTAGCCTTATTTTTCTGTATGACCAGCATCAACCAGAAATAAATTTATTTTAGGAATCAGATTAAGTTATTTAAGCCAGTGTCATGCCAAAATTGATACTGATGTGTTGCACAATTCATGGAACACATTTGCATTGTAATTTTCACTATGCAAAGAATAAATTATTTTCCTTATCTTAATCCATGGATGGATACTATATTCCCCCAAGTATAGACATAAAGTAAACTTGCATGATATTTCAACATAGAATATAAATGTGGAATATTTTATCCATCAAAACCATCCACAAATCACTTTATCTCTAATGTATATTTTATTAGATGCATTTGATACAGAATTTACAGGTCCAGGAATCATGGGGTAGAAACGGGAGTGGAACCACTAACTATTACCCTTAGTGATCCACTAGGAACATTTTTGCTTCCTGTCCCTTCAACCTTAAGCTCTGCTTGTCTCCAGGTCTTATTTCCAAAAAGATGTGTTCTTCCATGAAGAGACAAAGCAATGACCCCATTGAACTGGAAGTTAAGATTGCCACCTGGACACTTTGGGTTCCTCATGTCTCTGAATCAACAGGCAAAGAAGGGAATTACTATAATGGATCTTGTGTTTGATCCTGACTATCAAGGGGAATTAGGACTACAATTATACAATAGAGGTAAAGAAGAATTTGCATGGATACAGGAGATCTCCTAGGGCTTCTCTTAGTACTACCATGCCCTGCAATAAAGCTCAATGGAAAACTCGTCATGACTAACAGTGTCCCAAGAACTTCAGGAATGAAGTTTTGGGTCACCTCTCCAGGCAAAGAGCCATGGTCAACTGAGGTGCTTGCTGAAGGAAAAGGGAGCATGGATTGGGTAATGGAAGAAGCTAGTGATAAATGAAACTGTGATCACAAGACTAATTACAGAAACAAAGGCTGCAATGGTTATAGATATTTCTTCCTTGTTTTATCATGAGTATGTTTGTATATGGACATAAGAAAATATCTTCATTTTCTTTCCTATCCATCCTGCTTATCATATGACATAACTTAGATTAGTTTCATGTTGTAATATTTAAGTTATAGGATATCAAATTGAAGAGTGCATATTATCAAAGGATTTGCACCTCATTCTGGAAAGATTTAGTGTATTTTTGTTTGTACAAAGGGCAGTTGTGCTTTGTTAGGTGAAAAATGTTATTTGTTTTTATTTAGAGATTAATTATGGTTTAAAATGATGTGTATGGCTGCTAAGTTGCCAAGGGGTGGGCTGTGAAGGTTAGTCATATGTGTCAACTTGGCCAGGTAATGGTGCCCAGTTGTTTGGTCAAGGAAGCATTGGCCTAATTGTCATTATGAGTACATTTCATGGACTTAAACCATTAGTAAGTTGATTACATCTATGGCTCCTTACATCTACTATCAACTGAGAAGATTGACTTCAGCAATCAAAGTCTTCACATCCCATCAGTTGAAGGTCTTAAAAGGAGAATTGATAACTTCAGCAGTCAGAAGAAAGAATTTCCATCTCTGCTTTAGCCAGCCAACTTCTCCTGAAGAATTCATTTAACACCTTCATCAGAGTTCCCAGCGTGCAGCCTGTCCTATGGAATTTGTACTCATGCATCCCCATGTTCACGTGAGACAATTTTACAAAAGCTCATCATATTACAGATATCTCATGCTTGTTCTGTGACACTGGAGAACTCTAATATAATAAAATATTTCATGATTTGCATATTTCTATGTCTTGATTGTTTAATTATTAATACTAGAAGTTTACACACTAAAAATTATATTTGTTTCCTGACATTGATTATTCAGGATGTCCTTTAAAGCATTAATTATTTTTAAATATTTCAAATACTATAATCAAAGGCATAAATGACAGAGCCTACCTAAAAATAAAATGAGTGATAAACAATAAAGATAATGCAAAGCTAATTAAAATCAGTGTAATACAGTAGAACTTTCATTCATTATGCCATTACTTATTATTTATGGTCTCCCAACTATATTTGGAATGCACCTTTCCAGTTCTTGTGATACACAAGACATTATAGAAATTCCATTCTAGCATAGAAAATGTCATTAAAAGCTTTATCAAATAGTTAACTCTTTAATTATAATTATGATAAACACTTCAAAGGAAAGGGAAGAGTGCAGAGATTCAAGGTGGCTTCTGGGTCCACAGAACATCCTCATGGTGATGATGTGCTTATTTGTTAGCTGATATGGCTGTCCACCTTCTCCACTGCCTCTTAATATATCAGACAATTTTTATTATTTGCAGTGTAGATCTATTTTTAAAGGAATTCTATGTTCCAAACAGGAAAACAAGTTTTCCACTATTAGACTAAAAATGATGTATACATCTTATCTACATAAAAAGATAACAGCCAGCAATTATCCTGGAAAATTTTTCCTACAAAGTTCTTTTCAAGTAACTTCAGAAAAGAAAAATTACTTTTGAATTTTTGTCCATATTAGCCTACTGTATTTGCATGGCCAAACTACTTGTACTTGAGATTTTGAGAGGGCATTATTATTCCTTCTTTATATCATGCTTCAAGCCCAGTTAAGCAGCCCCTGAAATAGTTATGTCAGTACTTAAGAGGATAGCATATTTTCCCTTGTAAGACCACAGATTGTGGGACATTTGATCCCTTTATATGCCAACCTTTATCTTGAGCTTTGCAATTAGAGTGTTTTCAAAATAGCTTCTGATCTTAAAAAATTTGCTGGAATTTTCCACAAAATGAGAAAGAACATCT
>JAQZBX010087141.1:0-12905 GCA_029593785.1 Cabassous unicinctus
ACAGACACAGCAAAGCAAAGAAAAAAGACTGAAAGGAAATAAACAGACAAGAACACAAGCCAGGGTTTCCTGCTGGGTGGTGGGGGGTTTTAAGTCATATTTTTCTCTGCTTGATTTTTCAATATATTTTAAAAGTTCTACTGAAAAAGGATGTTCATTCTACTCATAGAAAATAGTGATTGTAGTGGGCTTTTTAAATTTTTATTTTTATTTCGGGGTCTGTTAGACTTGAATGACTACCATGCTGTCAGGTCTGTAAAGAAGGTCACTTGCTTCTAGATAGTGACATAAGGGGCCTTCATGCAGCATCCAAGGCTGGCTGTCAGCACATTATCTCAGTGACAAACGAAAGTCCTTTTTTTTCTATCTAAAGCACTCCAGAGTGTCCAGTAAAGTCTCATCTTACTTTCATTAAATAAGCCTAGCAGCAGCAACAGCTACCATTCAACTGAGCACTGTTTATATGCCAGGGTCTGGGCTAGCTAAATGGTTCAAAAGCATAACCTAACTGGATTTTCACACTCCCTCTGTAAGTTTTCTCCATTTTACCAATGGGGAAACTGAGGTTCATGGAAACTAAGTGTTTTAACTAAAGTGAAAGCTTAATAAGTAACAAAGGCAAGGACTGAACCCAAATCAAACTCAGCTCTTACCTACTAAACTACAATCCCATCTTCCCTGAATCAAAATAGTAATAAGCAACAGAGACAAGCAAATGTATGGGCAGGCCTAAAGCAGACATAACTTGTGGAAATTTGGTTTGGCCAATTAAGTGTGAGAGAAGCTAAAGTAGGGAGTCATCTTTTATAACAAAATGATTCTGTAGATAATTATTAAAACTGAAAGGTAAGCATGTTATACATTAGAAATAAAAGACTCTTCAGATTGCCATTATTTCCCATAACCCTGAGTCAATATGGCATGGAATAAAATATCGCAGCATTCCCATGTCCTAAATCAAGAATGTAAGATGCCTGCTTAGTTGGTAACAAGGCATAAAGTTGGAAGCCGTGTTGGAAATCCAAATCTATACATAGGGCACTGAGGTCTCATTTGTCCTGCTGATGATATGAAATTTCAGGGAGTTCTTACATGTCAAAAGAAAAAATGTAATTACAGTAATGTAAAGAGAACTTCCAACTTCATCTAAACATCATTTACCACATCAAGATTTTCAATTCCATATTTTGGCAGGCATTGCTTAAATTGTTTATAGTTGCTTAGCCCAACCACAATGCACCTTTGAACAATTTTGGCAATTAGTGCCATATTAGTTCAATCAGTGAAACCTCTGCTGAAGGCAGAAAATTGCAAGATTAAAACTGGCACCTGAACTTATATGGAAAGGGTAATTATGCTCTTAGGAACTGCTTTTCCTGGTTACCAAGATCAAAGAAATAAAGGTGTGCACATGATAACTGAGTCAACTTTTATCTTTTGAGAACTGGGTTTTTAATGATTCTAAAAACCTTTAATGTGTTGTGGCGCCATCAGTGCTAGTTCCCTGAAGCTGACCTTGTCTTAGGGCAATGCAGAGTAGAAGCCAGAGGCACTTACCCGCACTGCTTCAGACTTTTTGTGAAACATCTCTTCCATGTTCTTTGCCAGCTTTTTCACAAGTTGAAGGCCATCGATTTCTTCTATGGCAACGTCCTTCTCATACTCTTTGTATTTCTGTGAGGAGGGAAGGCAACATTAAAGGCACATGATACCATAAGACACATCACACCTGTGATTTCAGAACACATCCACCTACCAGGAATAAGTGAAAATAAGGTTACAATATTCCTGTTTTCATTGGATTTGGGGGATATTGGACTGTATTTCAACATTATTAAATCAACTAAGGAGAAATGCGAAAATTTGCTGTCCTTGGAAACTTAACTAGCACCCAGGGAAGGAACAAGCCCTAAAGCAATCAAACTATTTATCATCCATCTCCTTTCTTTCTAGAAATGAACACTCTACAGTTAAAATTTGACCTTGCTCAGCCATTCTTCTGGAGGATGGTCCCAGATTCCTTAGCTTTCATGCCAAAAGTATTGGAAACCCAGTATTTCAGCTGTGTCATGACATAAAATCAAGAAATTCAACTTAGGTGTGTTTTTTCCTCGATCACCAAAAACTTAGTTTTTTTTTTTTTATGGCCAAATGGGCTCTGAGGGAAAAATAGTTTCAAGGCTAAGACTTTATGTATAATTAGAGCAGGAGTTGGCAATCTACCACCCGTGGGCCAAATCCAATCTATCACCTAATAAAACTTTATTGGAACACAACCAACCCCTTTGTTACATACTGTCTCTGGCTGCTTTATGATACAACTGACAGAATTAAATAGTTGTAACAGAGATTGTATGGCCCTTTATAGAAAAAGTTTGTCCACCCCTGAACTGGAGTAGAATTGGAAGAAAGTAACATGACAGAGCAGTCACAATTTTTTTACAATGTCAAATTTCTTGCTGTAGACTTTGTCACATCAACCTCAATTCACTAAATGTTTATTGAGGACTTCCTATGCACTCAAGGAACTCAAAGAAAGGTGCATATACAGTAAGTACAAAAAGTTGAAAATAACACTTAAGATTTCATAATTTGTTAATCTGTTCATAAGGAACTAATTTGACCCATAGTTTACTCAAACTCTCAAAGACAACTTTACATGTAAATCCCGTCGCATACCCTGGTAATTTATCTGTTTAAGCCAGCAGTTCTCAAAGTGGTCCAAGAACCCACAGGGGTCCCTGAGAGTCTCCTTTTTTCAACAACAAACCTATATAAGGCCAGATTTTCTTCATATATTTCAACATATTGCAAAAGATTGAATGCAGAAGCAGATATGAGAATCTAGCTGTCTTCTCTTAAGCCAAACAGTAAAGAGATCTGCAAAAATAAGAAAGAAAGAAACAAGCCACTCCTCTTGCTAAATTTTTTTGTTTTGGAAAGTATAGGTATTTTTCATAAAATATGTTATTTATGTTACCATACAATGAGTTTTTAATATTTTAAAGTTCTAATACACTAAATATTAATAGATACAACCCAAATGAACAGAAGCTCTTAGAGGTCCTCAATACTTTGTAAGAGTGTAGAGAGGTCCTGAGACCAAAAGGTTAGTTTAAGTAAAGATTTAAGCTTTCCCCACTGGAAAGGAAGGTTGCTTATTAATGAAAACCTTCCAAATGGAGTTCAAAATACTTTTAATGTCAACAATGAATCCATTGCATTTATGTAGTTATCAAAAAGCTGAGGAGCTGAAAATATTGGGGGCTTACTATTTACTCATTGTGGCAGTCTGAGATTATTTTACAAATCCCAAAAAGAGAAAGATTAAGTTTGTAAACTAATCTATTCCTCTGGATGTGATACCCTTTGATTATATTAAATTCAGTTGAGGGGCCTTTAATTAGATTACCTGTTAAGATTGCTTTGAGGGCTTTTGATTCAACCACATCAGTAAGGCATGACTCAGATTGAGTCTCTGCCCCCGTGGTGGGTCTGATATAAATGGACACTCACACAGACAGACAGACACACAGGAAGAGAGAGAGTTGTCATTTTTTATCTGCCATGTAACAGAAAGGAGAAGGCTTGAGCAGTTAGGGCCCAGGAAGAGATAAGCCATTCGCCTGGTAGTTTGCAGCTGACCTTGGGAAAAGACCAGAACAGATGAGACTGATACAGAAGGCTTGGAGAGAAACGTGCCCTACGCCAGGAGAGAGAGGACTGCAGGATCGCTTGCGCACGAAGCCCCCAAGAGGCTGGGCCCTGGGAGCAGATGTGGCTCAAGCAGTTGAGCACCCACCTCCCACATGGGAGGTCCCAGGTTTGGTTCCCGGTGCCTCCTGAAAAAAACAAACAACAAGGAAAACAAATGATAAAACCAACTCAGGGACACCGATGTGGCTCAGCAGTTGAGCGCCGGCTTCCCACATACAAGGTCCTGGGTTCAATCCCTGGCCCCTGGTACCTAAAAAAAAAGAAAAGAGAAAAAAAGAGGCTGGACCCACGGAGCTCAGGAGGAAGAGGAAGCCTGGAGGGGTAAAAGAGATCACCTACCATCTTGCTTCAACATGTGGCACTTTGGTGAGAGGGCATCACTTATGGTGCCTTGAGTTGGACTTTTTATGGTCTTGGAACTCTAAGCCTCTACCCCAATAAATACCCTTTATAAAAGCCAACATATTTCTGGTACTTTGCATCAGCACCCCTTTGGCTGACTAACATACTCATATTTGTGGGGATAACATGAATCAGTTACTGACTCCTCACCTCAACCTCATACTAAAGACAAACAAGCAGCCCCACATCATATACTTGCTCTAAAGACCTTGAGAGTCATATTTGAAGTGGAAAAACATAACAACTTTTTAATGACAGGACAATTTTTGAGATATGAATTTATATTTTCTCCCCATTTTCCCCCTTAACCTTCCAAAATGTAAACTGGGAGGAGGCTCGGTTGATTCCTTGCCCCAAGGAAGGGAATGTGTGTGCATGTGCACATGTGTATGTGTGTTACACAAAACTTTTCCCTTTCTTAGATTTCCAAGTTCTTTGAGGCAATGATACTGGGTGTCCTAAAAGGAGAAGGTTAGGGTTTGAGGACAGAGGAGGGACTTTAAGGAAACATAGGAGAGAAAGATTCCTTCGATCCCTAAGTCTAAAATGAAATCACTAGAGCCTAGGAGTGGGGCTGGGGGCATCTGGTCATGGATTCTGGGATCAGCAAGATCCCCACCCTACCTCCCAAACCCTCTATGCCTGTTACAAGTGGGACCCTAGACACAAATTCCCAGAGCCCGCCACCAAACATTGGCAGACTGGAGCATGGGGGCTTCTGATGAGCATCAGGCCCGGGGCTCGTAGTTTCTCCGAATTAAGTTGATCCCGAGGAAATAAACAACATGCTATTTCTGGACCATCTGAATCTGGACCAAGAAGGATCTCTGCTACACTTTATTTATAAGGGGCTCTGCACTTATAAGTGACTTATAAATGATGGACCATGGGCTGTGGGTGACATCTGTCTCACCAATCCCTGAAAACATGCAAAAAATTCCACGTGTTTTTCTTGAGCGCCTCTCTATTGCATCTCACCTGGAAAACCATCATTCCTTCTTCTAGGCTTTCTCAGTCCTCCCTGCTGAGGCTGTCCTGGTTCCCCAAGACGGAGGAGGCTGTGCCCTCCCTCCCAGCCCCCAAAGCACTCCATGCTCATCAGTGCTGGCATCATAGCTTGCACAGTCGAGGAGCAGAGGACAGGTCCTCGATATCAGCACAGGTCCTCGATATCAGCACCCCAGCCCACAGCAGATATTCACAGGACTTCCCTGGATGAATTACATCAAGCTTGTTGCAGAGCAATTGTAATTTTACAAAACAAGGAAGATGCAAGTAAGGATGGAGCTGCATTGACCTAAGGCCCTATCGGGCCTTTGGACAATTGGCCTGGGATGTGGCACTGTGGCCAGCTCAACACTGGCTCAGGCTAATAGCGCCTGCTGCTGTCTGGATAAAGCTTCAGCAAACGTCAACAGCAACCACTGGAAACGTTCCCTAAATTCAAATGTAAGCCAGTGTCTTTGGAGCCAAAAATCCTGGGGAGTCTCTGCTGCCTGCCAGATGTGCACCAACAACTGAGGCCAGTAGATACCCAAAGCTGATTCGTGACCAAAAATAAAAGTTCAAGGAGTAAAACAAAACAAATCTGATGTCAGCCTAGTATCTACAGAGTCAGTTAAATGAAGGTGATCTAGAGGCTTAAAACAAAGGAAAAATGGATTTCACAATTAACTTTACCTGATCTACAAAGTGACTATTTTAATCTTTACATAGGGCCCATTATTCTGGCCATATCTGTTACCTCCATGTGTTTCTCTCCCAGCAGACTTCTAGAAGGGAATCAATCTATAACTCTTACCGTCTACCAAGTTTTCCGTGAGATCTCCCTGCACCCTCCTTTCTTCTTCTGAGCCTGCTCTGTGGAAAGGGGCGGCTGACTTCAGAGGGGGTTCTCAGTCTCCCAGGACTACTTGTGCCCGGTAACCAAGCTAACTAATCTCAACCCGATGTCCTTCACCGAGCTGAGGACTCAAGATTTGGGACAAACTTAGTAGTTCACTGGTTCTAGTCCTCTTCCAGCCTAAGAGCTCTCCCTCCAGACATGTCCCAACGGGTCCCCTGTGCAGATGAGCTAACCATGGACTACTTTCTCGCCGCCCTGGGGAAGTTAGCCCATAAGCCAGAAATACCCTGCCTTTTCAAACTGTGCTAATGCCTGCTGGAATCAGGTCAGAATAATGTAGTGCCTTCCACTTACCAGGAAACATTTCTCTTTGCTAGAATCAAAGTGCTTTGAAGAACAGGGGGAGTAACTCAATGACAGTCATTAATCAATCACAAGCCCTTAGCAGCTCAGAATGGTGACATATTATTAAGACAATTAAAAACATACCTACCGTACCAAACCAAGCAACTTGACCTCTGGCAACTGGATAGAGTGAGCTACAACAACATAACAGAATTCCACACAGCCATCTCAAGCTATGTATGCAAAAAATATGTAGGAAACATGCACACAATACGTTACAGTGTATTACAGACAGCAATCAATTACTTTTTGTTTTAGATTACTTACCTTATTAGAAACACACACACACACATTCATACTACAAGGACATATACGAAGTGTTTACAGCTGACTGTGCAATAAATGTCTTTTTCCTTCTTTTTGCTTTTCTGTATTTACTAACTTTTACAATAAACATGCTATTTTGGAAATAAGAAAATATATAAATAGTAGTTATATTTAGAAAATAATATGGACACATAATAAATAGATTCATTCAGGAGAAAGTGGTCCCAATTAGAATCCGTGTAAAGTGCATGTCTTCAATAGCAGAGTTGGAGGAAGTCAGTAAATTTAGTCCTATGCATCTCACTGGCCCAGCATGGTGCCAGAAGCTTTTCACATATTACTCTGTCTAATCCGCACAAATGCCCTGAGAGGTAGGCATTCCTCAGTGTTGCAGATGGGGAAAATGAGGCACTGAGAGGTTCACTCAGTTGTTGAGAGTCAAATGGTTAGAACATGGGTTTTAAACCTAGTGAAGTCTGGCTTCTAATTGCTTGGTCTTTTGAACTTGGGTTTGAAGGGCTAGAGGACTGACCATCTAAATATTTGCAGACTTGTTCCAGAAGGCCCATTTCACTCCCATAAAAACACCTCTTTCATTTCTCTAGTAGCCAGTGGTGGCTTGGATTCGGCAAGAAAGTCAAATACCAAAAACTGGAGACATCTTTAGTTAATAAGGGCTGCAGCTGCTCACAAGCTGCTCCATGGGAACAAAATCCACAGGGCCCAGGCACATCGGATGTCACAGAAGTCACCTCCACCACGCCACAGGGCTTCTGAAAGGGTGAGCTTGGAGCCTGGCCCCAAAGGATCAGACACAGCTCCTGACAATAAAAATATCTGGAAGGAAGAGGAGGAAACGCGCTCCTAGGGCAGCCCTGGAGCCTTAATTATAAATTACTCCATGGCAGTATTTGGGCTACAAATCGCCTTTTGTTCTCCAAGGTACCAAGAAAGACCTGGAGAAAAAAACACCTCACACTCCTCCTGCTCCCAGGGTTTGCCTCCCCACGGCTGTGCGTGCAATGAAGCTTTCTATTTCCTATAGCTTCAAGGACTAAAGTATAAATTACTTCTGTTTCGTGTAAAAGCAGTCATCCTTCAACTGGGAAAAGGAGTGAGGAAAGTATTAGCAGGCCTCTGTAAACACACATACTCAAAAGAGCGGGGGAGAGGGACACAAAAATGGAAGCAACGGCTGTGCCGCCCGATTAAAAGATTCGAGCCACCTGGGTTTGAATCCTACTCCCAGGACTTCATTTATTTGTTCCACAAAACATACATTTTGCATCACTGGTATGCTGGGCTAGGTGCTAGGTGCCGAGTAAAACAGGTGTCGTGGGTGCTCTGACGAGGAAGCAGACAAGGAAGATGCAAGATCATGGTAAGTACCATGACGGGGCGGTCAAGGCCACGACCGTGTTGCTGGGCCCACAAAGGATGGCTAGGCTGGGAAAGCCGCATGGCAACCGGAGATGCTCATTCCGGGCAGAGGGAGCAGCCTGTGTGAATGCCCGGATGCAAGAGGCTGCCTGGGGCTCAAGGAACTGCCCACGGTTCCACTTTGCCCGATAACAGATGGCCAAGGTGGGGGACTTTGGGGAGAGATGAGCCAATGATGAGCAGAGGTCAAGTACTGCGCATTAGCATTAAGAATTTTGACCTTATTCTGATTTGGGTAAGTGGGGTGCGGGGGTAGAGAGAGGCAACAATAGGAGCCACTGAAGAATTTAAGGGCAGGAGGGACCCAATGAAGAGATTTGTGTTTCGAAAAACGTCAGTGTGCAGAATGCATAGGAAGGAGGCAAAACTGGATGGGGACAAGAGGTTTGGAAGCTGCAGTGGAACTTTGGGGAAATCAATGGGGAGAGGCCAGGAGAGTGAGAGGAATGAGGGGTGGGGCTCCCCCAGAGACATGAAGAGGCCTGATGGTCAGGCAGCAGCAGATGGAGCGGGTTGCTTCTGTCACTTTAAGAAAGTGGTTTAACATCCTGGGCCTCAGTGGCCTCATCCAGGACACCAGCGAAGACAGTGTCCATCTCCCAAGGTTGCTGTGAATTTTTACTGAGAGCATGTCTGTGAAAGCCACCTGCACATAATGGGCTACCCCAAAACCCGAGTGCTCCCTTGTTCTTCCCATTGGCATTTCTCCTACAGAAGATTCTAGCAAGCAGCGTTTTCATACCCATGACTTCCTGGCTCGTAATGTAACAGGCAGATTGGGACAGGGTGGCTGCTGATGCTCCTCACTCTGCCACCCCCAGCCCTGGGCCTCACCATCCCATCCCCGGCTGGGTGCAGCGGCCAGGGGCGCCTGACCAAGACATGCCTGGCTCTAGGCATCTCAGCGTTCAGGTGGAGCACAGCCCTTTGCAAGGGCACCTCTTAGCAGGCACGGCACAGAAGGAAGGCAAGCCCAAGACACATTTTATTTCCTCTGTCACAAGGGAACATTTGAAGCTTCCATTCCTTCTGTTAGTGGAATCAGCATTTGGCAAGAAATCCTATGATGAGCCAAGAACATTTATCATCTGAGAAGGGAGACACAGAAATGCATTACTTCTGCAGCATCTATTTTGCCAGATCATTTCACACAAACACCAGGAAGAGAAAAGTACTACTTCACTGTCGGAACACTTAATGCTGTTCATACGTTCAGGTCATTTTTCTCCTACGTGATAACTGCGTATCTAGAAGCGAGTCACCTGAAACAACACCCAGAGAGGAAGCTCGAGGCAGAGACTTCTGGCCAATCATATTAATTGGATGGGATAAAAGCCAAACACAGAAGAGGGGATACCAGGGCACTGGGCACCAGCACAAACACCCACGGCAAAGGACGGATGGAGAAAGTATCGACAGCCAAACAGCTGGTGCATTTTAACATGGCCTCTTGGCTAATTTTTCTCACCAAAAACTGAAATTACAGCTCTGAGTTAGCATGATTAAATCACTACATGACAAGTGACAGGAGATCCAAGGGAGGAGATGACAAAACAAGGACCCACCCATCCCCAAGTGAGACTCTGGGGAACATGCCTCAAAGCCCATGGCTTGAGAGCAACTGGCCTGCTTCTCCATCCTTCCACCAAGCCTCAGATCCTCCCTGGAAATCCCCTAACCCAGATCCCCTGACAAACCCCGTCACTGGGAAAGCAACCTAGAGACAGTCCAAGGCCAGAAACCTTGAAGGTCACTCATTATGTAAGAGTAGTGGATACCCCAAGTACCTACCTTAAATCTCATTTCTGTTCCCTAATATTTCAAGCTCAGAAATATCCAGCATGCAAGAGACAATTTAATTAAACCAGTCATTTAAGTAGGGATTGCACCAACACACAAAAGGAACTTAAGCTGGAATTACTGCTATTTTCATTCATTCAATGGGAATTTACAAATCGCCTACCACATGTCAGGCAGTGGGGGGACGCTGGCAAATAGATGTGGTTCCCTCGGAGTGTAAGGGGGCTAATTTTAGTTTCATTTTACTTAAAAATAAAGAACTAAGTTGGAGCAGAGCTGCTTGGACTGTTTCACTCTAAACTCACACCCTGATATCACACACAATGGTTCTGTGTATGTCTTCTTCCAGAGGCACACCTGTTAGCTCAAGTATGTAGATGTGGGAGGGCGTGCCGAGCCTTCTGTTGAGTGTGTACAAAGCACAGCCATGCATTTCTCTCTGAGTAGGGAGGGATGAATAGCAGGAACTGTGGATCATCCAAACAGATGTGGAAACATGGAAAACTTAGCCAGGAACAGGAACTAATCAGGTAGAAAGAGGGTCCCGAGGAGGGCTGTAAAATGATGAATTAGTCAAGGCTCCTAAAAAGGGGGCTGACTGTGCATGCATCTCCCTGTCTCCTGGGAGATGAAGTCTAGGAAGGCCTCTACTAATTGTAATGAGATGATTGTGAGCCATCACAAGGTGGCTGGTTAACAGAGGCGGGACATCTGTGACCAAGGCTTGATGGACAATGGGATGCAGATGGAGGTGGGAGGGCCAGAAAAGAGGGAGCAGACTGCCTCTTTATATTGCAGGTAAGCTCATCCTATGTCCCTCCAGTGAAGATAAAGTGGCATAGTTCCTGTTCTGGCTCCTGCCTTACTCCTAGTGAAGGGGGCTGACCACATGGCCACGGTGGGACCCGTGTGAGGGAAAACTCTTCATCAACTGTGCTGTAATGCCAGTGATTTGAAGCCTGGTAGCAGGATCCTGCTTGGCTTAGTATCACTGGCCACAGATCAAGTCAGAGGAGGGTCGGCAGTGTGCATTCCACTTTCCGGGCAGTTCAGCATGATGCCAAGAGCAGAGACTCTCCAGACAGATGTACTAAGTTCAAGACATAGTGTTACCACTGACAAGCTGGGAGACAAGTTGCTTAGCCTCCACCGGCCTCCTTTTCTTCATCAGGGAAGCAGACCTCATTCTGTCCTTGTGACAATCAAATGAGACAAAGCATGTAAAGCACCCAGCAGAACTCTCAACACAGTACTCAAAAAATGGCGATGGTGATGACAAAGGCAGTAATAAATTCAGGCAATTGTCCTCTAACTTCTGAGGAAGATCATTCTCTTGCCCCAACGACCAGAGAGAACCTCAATCAACATTCGCAACCTATCAGACAATCCAGATCTGAGTGCTGCTCTGGAAGCAGCAACATTTTTCAAATACATTCACTAGCCAATGAGGAGTCTTCAACAGTAACTCTTTGGAGATGGGATGGCGCTCTTCTGGCAGAACTTGGTTGCTAGAAATCTATATTTGTGTATGTGGGGGTGGGTGACGATTTTTAGATATGTCACTAAAGATGTTGCAATAAAACTAATCATCTACAATCTTAGAGGAAGCATCAAATTCTTATTGTGACATAAGTAAACTTAGTATGCCGCTCAACTCAATTATTGCATACAGAAATGTCACTTGAAAACACAACACTCCAAAGCAATTAGGTTTCCAAGTAAATATACTTCCAAATCCTTTAAGCTAATGTTAGGAGTTCTTGTTCTTAACCATAACAACAAAACCAACTGAATTCATGGAACTCTCAGTCCTAGAAGAATACTTTTTTTATTTGAAAATGGAAAGTGCCATATTGTCCAAAAGATTCTTTCATTCAGGTATTCCCATCAAGTGTCTTCAAGGTCTACAAACACCAACTAAGAATGTCACACTCTCCCAGATCCAGGTATGTTTGAGGAAAACCCTATAGAATGCTTCCCTTCCTTGAGGAGCACAGCTTTCCCTTCCAAGGCATCAGAACAAGAGACAATCTGCACCTTCTTCAACTATGACCCTCTTTAGGATTGACGGAAGGGAGAGGAGGAAGAGGTATAACCCACAGAACCAGCAGAGAGGAGGCAGGGGACAGCTCAGCCCCAACTTCTGCAGGCCTCTGGCAAATGGAGACCACTTCAGGAATTCAGAAGAGCAACTGCAAGTGTATCTTGTGCTTTGGGGTGAGAGGCATGGAAGTGGACCTTGACTGAAGGCCGTAGAGTTTCTTCAGCATGTTTTTAAGAACTTCCAGTAGTGGGGAGGCATGGTATGGTGTCAATGACTTCTCAAGGTGCCTTCTGGCACTCCCCTCAAGAGAACATTATCTCAAGAAGTATCAGGGCCCCCAGCCCCAGTGTCCCTGGGGCCTTGGTTCCCAGCTAGCTGATTAGAGTGCCCCACTCCATCACAGAGTTCCAGGAAAGCCCCTCATCAGAGCAGCTCCTCTGCAGGGGGTGGTCTCTGACAGATTTCTACAATTTTCAGATTGTTGGGTCCTAAATTGAAAGATTGATAGCTCTCCTTTCCTTGTTGTATTGTCTATATTCTTTTTTTAATCTCAATAAGTCTCATAAGCTTTTACTATTCAACACAGTCAACTGGCCAAATGCTACTATAAATTTTAGCTCTATGGTGATAAAGCTGTGTGAATGCTGCATTCGATTCCTGTTTTATGGAAGGGAAATTAAGTCAGAGGCAAGCTACTATACCAGCTGTTGAGAAAACCAACCTTGCCCTAGTATGATGGCATAACATGCTGCAGTAAGACTGGGAAGTTTGTCTGTCTACTGAACAAAATCAGATGGTCTCAATGCTTATGAAAAAACCAGTTCCTGGGTATATTCTAGATTACTGCATAGGGATACAAGGTATGAATATTAACTGAATATTTATGCTGTACATATATCCTCACAACTCCAAAAGGTAAAATAATGATTATGGATTCACACGTTTTAGAGAAGAAAAATCTCATCAAATGCATTTATGAGTGTG
>JAQZBX010087142.1:0-12912 GCA_029593785.1 Cabassous unicinctus
TGGGAGGCCTGGGTTCGCGTCCCGAGGCCTCCTTGTGAGGGCACGCTGGCCTGAGCGGTGCGGTGGGCTGATGCAGCAACCTCACGGCAGGAAGCGGGTGTGGCGCAATGGATAGAGCACCCGTTTACCATATGAGAGGCCCTGGGTTCGCTTCCCAGGGCCCCCTTGTGAGGGCAGGCCAGCTCGCGTGGCACCAGCGAATGGACACAGCAGCACAGGCAGCAAGGGGGGGATAAATAAATAAAATAAATAAATCTTTAAAAAAAAAAATTTATATATATATATAGCAAGCAGTGTGAAGATGTGTTCACACGGAGGCCCAAACTAAATCTGGGGACAAAGAAGTCACTCAGTCTGCTTGTGGTCCTGACTTGGGACCTTAAAGTTTCTCTGCTCACCTTCTGACACTACAAAACTTATTTTAGCACCACTATATGTTCGGCATGGGGAGTGCAAAACGTGTTAGACTCAAGAAGAGCTTGTGGGCTCTTGAGTGCTCACAGCTGTTGACTGACCACACTTTCTGTCTTCCGTGCCTCCCTACTACTTCTTCATCTTTGAAGGCTCTCTTTCTTTGTCTTTTTGCTTTTTTTTTTTCATTTCTTTTCTTTCTAGAGATTCAACATATTCCCAAAGATTAATCTATTTCTCCCAAAGAAGATGACCATATTTCCATATTTTTTGAATATTTCTCTCTGAATTTCTCTCCACCACTTCACCTACTATATATAAAACAAAGGCACCCTTATTCAGTACTGGAGCGGGGGGTTGCTATAAAGATTAGTATGATATGTATTCATCCATTCATTTACTCATTCATCCAATACCCATTTACTGAGTGCTTAACAAGTACCATGCATTATTTGAGGTACTGGAGAGACTGAAAATGATTAAGATGAATTTCTGATCCTCAAGGGCTCACAGTCTAGGGGAGGAATAATACACATAAATGCCTTTTATGACCTGACATCACTCCTGGTTTCATCTTACTTTCCTATCATTTGCTAAATTTTAGAATATTTTTTACATTGCTATATAGTGTGCCTCTCTATGTGCTATTATATTTTCTTAGTTTTTGTCATGGCATGTGTTTTTATGAATAAATAAAATTAATAAAAATCTATGTTTAAGGAAGGTGGTTTTTGAGGTAGGCATTGAAAGATCAATAGGAGTTCAGATAGGAACAAGGGGAGAAGGAAGCAAAATAAATAGCATGTGCAAAAGCACAGGGAGAGAAAGAACTTGGGGTGTTCAGATAATGGTGGCTAGTGGTTTTGTGTGTGGAGGTATAGAGTACCTGAAAAGAAGGAGCAAGGAACTTCTGGGTGGAAAAGAACTTCTGGTCATACTAAGGGGATTGGACCTTATCCCGTGGTCAGTTAATGAAGAAACACAGGCAGTTTTTAAGCAGAGGACGTACATGTTTGTCTCCTTGATGGCAGTGTGAAAAAGATGGATTGGGTAGGAGGTAAAAATCAGGAGGCAACTGCAGTGAGGGGCAAGACTAAAGCAACAGTGGTGGGGATAGAAATGAGATGATTAATCTGAGCAATACTTAAGAGAAAGAAGTGACAAGACTTGAAGAAAGTTTGGGTACAGGCAGTGGGAGGAGGGGGAGAGGCAGGATTCCATCTGGTTGGGCGATGATGTCCTCATTCCCGCAGATATAGAATACGTGGACCTTGAAAGTAACTTATAATCTTTTGGGGGCAAAAAGGTACTAACACATAAGAAGCTAGTTAGCTATTTTACCATTGGCCAAGGGCTTCCATTGCCTTATTTGATAATCTGTGAATGATGTCACAGGGCCAAGCATAAATGAGTTTTGAACATGCAGCCCAAGAATAAGTGCTATGTGTGGAGAGATGGTAGCATGGCGTGACATCAAGAACTATGGGCTCATGTTCTGGACTGGCTCTGATGGTAACTAGAGGTGTGAGTTTTGGCAAGCTACTTACTCTCTTTGGACTTCAATTTTCTCATCTTTAAAGTTTGTTTCAGGTGGGGCAGGATGAGGAGTACTCTAGATGACATTTAAGTTTCTTTCATATCTCAAATTTTGAGTAAATATTCACCTTTCTTCCCCAAACTAGTTTCTTTTTCTGACTTGACTGTCATTTCCTGGAAGGCAGGGACTGCTGTGTTCACCCCAGAGTCCCAATTGCCTGGCACAGGGTCTGGTGTAGAGAGTGCAGAATTAATGTCATTGAACGAATAACTGATTCAAAGACTCTCATATTTTTTCAATGATGCTATGCCTCATTATCCCTGCCTCCTGAGATTAAGAACTTAGAGTACTCTCTGACCCTTCTCTCCTTGCATTACCCCCACCCCTACCCCACTACACTTGCCCTTCCCTATTAAATCAGGAGACAAGTCCTCCCTCTGTCTTTCAGATGTGGCTTTTCTTTCCACTTCCAGACAGTTACTAGAATTTCTACATTTCACCTTAAATTTAGACTATTGCAACAATATATTTACTTTCTGTTGTAGTTTCCCCAGTCTACCCCATAAACCACCCCATCAATCCATTCCATATACCACCACCATATTGAGCTCCCACAGCTTTGCAGCTTAAATCCTCAAATGCCTACAGTATATATTTGTACCCAATGTTTGTCATAATCTACCTCTAACCTACATTGACATGAATTCCCCACTTAAACTGTCACTCATGGTCCTCTAAACACTTGCATCTTCCTGTCCCTGTATTTTGCTTATTGCTCTTCTCTTGCCTGATAAGTTCTCCCCCTCCATGCTACCTAAGTGCTCTTCATGCCTGGCTCCTTATTCCTCCATCTACCTCTCCCAAAGTCTTTCAAGGACATATTCTAGCTCACGGTATTCCACCCCTCATTCATCTAGCAAGCAAGAGCAGCACATACTTTATTAGGACAACTTTTATGTTATCACCTTGTCACATGTTTGTGGTCTTGTCACCTCAAGTATCTTTTAAGCTCCCTCAAAGTAGGAACATGTATTATGTATCTTTGTATCTCTGTTACTTAATGACATCAACAATACAACTAACATTGGTTGAGTTGATTTCTTATGTGTTAGACACTTCACCAAACCCTTTATATTCACTATCCCTCTTAATACTCAAAACACCCCTATGTGGTGAGTACTATTTCTATCTCCATTCTTCACATGGGGAAACTGAAGCTTAGAAATGTTAAGCAATTTACATTGAATCATCAAAAAAGTTTCAGAACCAAGTTCAATTTTTATATATATTAGGCACCCCAAAGAGTTAAAGTAATTAAATATCAGGGCATGCACCTTGTTTTGTTTTGTCCAATTGGCTGAAGGGAATGTGTTGATAGGGTGGATCATTTTGGGGTAGGCTCTACAATAGCCTTGTAGGGAGCTAATGACAGAGCACTAGGTCTGTCATTGAAGGGTATGAGACTGCAAGATGAGGAAAATATGCTTCAGAATCAATTATATCCATATCTGGGAAAGTAGCAAAATATAAAAATGCTTTGGGTCGATAACTTACAAAGAAAGGGTAAGTTTGGAACAAGCATTACTGTAAGAGAGAGGATGCGTGATTGTTTAGCTAGGATATTTGGGTAGCATGGAAAGTTTTCAGTTAGATTTTGAAGAGTAAGCATGTTAGTTAAAATTAAGACAATATTTTGTAATGGGAAAATTGTGACTGTAAGTAATATGATTCAATTAAAGTGGAGTAGGTTGTACATGAGTGTAATGTTTTTAGGGCATAAGAAGGGAATTCAGACTACATTCTGGGTTCACTCTCACCCTTGGGAACAATAAAATCAGAACTATAAACTTTTATTTTCTATCCAAGATACCTCCCAGGAGTCTACCAGGGCTTCTCTGGTTAGGACTATCATACCAGAAATTGAGATGACTATTAGCTTCAGGACTTGAATGAAACGTTTCCTAGATGCTTGAAAGGCACAGTCCCCTGGTCTGTTCTGGCTTTGTGACAACTGAAAACTAGGTTACAACTCACCAAAGGGCACAACCCAAGTGCCCACCAGTCTTCTTGCTCTGGAAGTGGAAGAGGAATTTGGAAACTATAGGTTTTGGTCAACCATCTGGGAGGGACCTCAAAGTCTAAAACCAAAGAGCCTTCACTGGAAGGGATGGGAATGAACACTTATCAAGCACTTAGACTATGTCCCAGTGAGATATTTAGCACCTTATACTTGTTATTTCATTTAATGTTCATACCTCCGTGAGAAAATGGCTTGGGGAGCTTAAGTAACTTATGCAATGTCACACAACTAAGAAGCAGCAGAGTGGAAATTCACAGCTAGGTCTTCTGACTCTGAAGTCCATCTATGTTATTTTCTGTTCGCCAATAAAAATACCCTCTCCCCTGGGCTCCAACCCCAGCTTTGCTACTAACTGGCTCTGTGACCTTCACAGATCACTTAAAAAGAGAATGTTGACTAAGATTGCTTCCAACACTGAGATACTTTCTCTGATTATAAAAGCTGATGAAGGAATGGGAAAAATAAACTTGTCAACAAGGCAGACATGGTGTATCCAATCCAAATCTGGTAATTCAACCTACATTTTTGTACCATTGAGATCAGATATCAGGGCACCAATAAATCATAAGAGGGAAATCATGGGAAGCCCAAATCCTGAACCAGCAAAACAGATAATCAGCATGGCGATAAGTGCAGAAGGACTTTCACCAGCCAGCTTTAAAGGGGCCAGCTTCTCCTAATCTGGCTAGCCCTTCTATGTGATTTATAAATGGGTATGTTTCCAAACTAACCGGCCTGAGAACTCAAGAGGATGGTAGTGGAGGATGCACAATACTGCGAGTCTCCTAAAAAATTTCAGTATCGGTTGGCCTTTCATGGATGCTGCAGTGATTGTGTGGAAATCATTATATACAAGAGGAGCTAATAAGAATACAGCAGGATAAGATATTTGATGATGATGGCTGCTATCTTTCACAAGTTTGAATTATTTTTTTCTTAAAGTAATAGAAAAGGAAGGAAGCACTGATTCATGCTACAACATCGCTGGACCTTGAAAACGTTATGCTAAGTGAAGGAAGCCAGACACAAAAGGCCACATATTGTATGATTCCATTTATATGGCATGCCCAGAATAGGCAAATCCATAGAGGCAGAAGATAGATTAGAGGTTTCTAAAGACTAGGGGGAGCAGGAATAGGGAGTAACTACTAATGGACATGGGGTTTCTTTATGAGGTGACACATTTTTTCAAAATTAGGTAGTGGTGATGGTTGCACAACTCTATGAATATACTAAAACCCAAAGAATTGTGTACTTTAACTGGATGAATTTTGTGATATTCGAAGTATGTCTCATTAAAGCTATTATTTTTTTAAGTTCATTACATAGTTATTTATAGTCATAGAGTTATTTACACAGTTCATATATAGACTCGATGATAAAAAGGTCAAAGGTAGAGTAGTAAAAGCATTAATTGTATAATCAGACTGCTCTGGCTTCAGGCTTTGATTCTTTCTCTTGGTAGCTGTGTTAAATTTAGCATTTACTTAATCTCTCTGCACCTTAGTTTCCTTATCTGTAACAAGGGAGGAAATCCTGACTGCCCCATAGGGTTTTTGTGAGTAGGAAATGAGGTGATCTGTGTAAAACACTTACAGGCACATGGTAAGTGCTCAGCCAATGGTAGCTATGCCAATAAAATTCTAATATTATCATTACTGTTTCTTAAAGTGAGAATACCTGTGAAAGGACCTCTCTCTCAGTGTCTAGTCTATGGACAACTGAGAATTGTGCTCTTTTCCTTGTTGTTGGAAAAACATAACAAGTAAAACATTTATACTAGCAAAACAAGCATTACAAGTCTCACTCCCTGCACATCTATTCACTCGACTGAAATGGGGACATTATTAAAATAAATCAGAAGGCTCTGTTTCAAAAGGTAATTTTTCCCTTTCTCAAGAAAATCCTGAATGCATATTTCACCCCCTTGTCCTGGAGTGGCCTTGGCTCAGTGACTCTATACAGAACTGAAGACAGATGGAAGTTCTCATTCTTGTCATGAAATTACAAAGATCATCTGCTTGCTTTGTCTGGAAATGTATGCTGTTTTTCTTTAAAATGTTTTCTGTTATAGACCACATGGTTTCTGACTTAGTCAAGTTCCAGTTTCTTAATCACTCAGAAACTTTCAATTCAACCAGACAAAGTTAATCATGTGCAGGGCCTCCTCCTTTCTCCTCAGTAAAATCCCTAAATAAGTCACCTGCTTTTCTTGATTTTATTGTAGATCACTTAGCCTGCAGCTTAACGGAAGAAATCTATAAAAGATTTGATCTGGGAAACATGAAAGTTATGACTTTTACTTCACCAGTTTAGATTTCAGAACTTTCTTGCATTTATATATCTAACCCAGAAAGCACATACTAAGTACTTTTTGGTGTAGAGTTTTACACAAGAGTTTTACACAAGAGTCCAGAAGTTAGATAAAACCATGTGACATAGTTAAATATCCAGATGGTAGAATCTAAAATCAACCTGTATATGTAGCAGAATGTGGAGGCTGACTGCCATACCAATGTGTATTTGTTATTGCTTCCAGGATTCTGATTTCAGCAGCTAGGGTCATTTGAGGTCTTAGAAGTAATTTGAAAGAAAGCACAGACTGGTTTGACTTGCAGAATCTTTGAAGATTTTGTTGATCTCTGGATATTTGTTTAGATAGCATGGGTACAAGGGTCGTGGAAACACCATCTTAGCTCAAAGTAGAGCCAAGGAACAGAGGCAAAGCCTCATTCCCACCGGGCTGTAGCTTCTGCAAAACACCCTCTTTTTAACCTGTGATTTCTGGGCATCTGTGTCACTCAGCGTGGTCCTTCGCCATGTCCAGCCTTAATAGACAAGAGACATCGGATAGGGAAACATGCATCTTTGCTCTTTCCCTATCTACAGCCTTCCCCTATCTCCTTCCTACTCACAGACACTCAACAGCCAAAGAGAAGAGAGCCCTGAGCAGTTGCTATGCAAACAGAGCCATAGAGTCATATTTCTTTCAGGAAAGTATCCGGCACAGAGAGGCATGGGGGACAGAATAGTTTTGAACACCTCCCATCCTTAAAGTGTGTTACTTAAAGCATAGTTTATCCTAATCGAGACAACTTTAATATCCCAACACTATTGACTCTTCATTATGACTTGGATCTTTCCCTTTCTTCCTATTCTCAGTGCCGACAACCTCATTTAGAATCTTACCAATCAGGGCTTAAATTGGTCCATTAACCCCTACCTATGTTGCCCGACTCTCCTTTTCAGCTCCTCCTGTACAATGAAGCCCTGTTAAAATTCCTTGAATGTGATGTTCATGATGCCATTGCGCTCGCTATTCATGAGCCAATAAAAGAGCTCTTCTTTTCTTCTCTTTATGAATTTATAATAAAGCCCCAGCATCCAAGCACTTTAGCCTGGCATTCAAGGTTCATCATAATCCGGCTCCAACTATCTTTTTTTTCCTTATCACTCCCTTCACCTTTAAAAACCTTTCTCTCCAGCAAAATCAGTTTCTTCACCATTCCTCCTCCCTCCCAGCACCATTTTACTTTCTACTTCCATGCCATAGGCATTGCTCTTCTTCTTTATTGGAGGCTGGTCACCCTCTCCCCTTCCTGTCCACATGGTCCCCATCCTCCAAGCCTCAGCACAAGTCTCATCACCTCTTCTGAGGCCTCTACTTCCTCAATTCTTACATAAAATTGATTGCCAGTGGCCCTCCTTAAATTGATTATTTACTGCTTTAAGGCAGAAGGAAGAGGAACTGGGATTAACCAAAAGACTATCCCTTTTACCTAAGCCAACATTGCATTCTGATCCTTTCTGGTAGTTGTTGAAGAAGAGACAAGACCTCCAGGAACTAGGCCAAAGGTATATGATGAATCTAAAATAAGAGTTTTAGAAGAGAAGGAATGAAGGTTAACTTATTTATCACCGTCATCTTAGGTATCTTACCTCTCTGACCAGAATACAAGCTCCCTGAGGGTTGGGACCATGTCTTACAGCTCTTAGTATTCCCCATAGGAGCAGTCTCTCTCTCTCTCCTGTCTCTCTCAAGATACCTAGAAACATATTTATATCTTATCTCTCTGTATGTATGTATATACTGTACCATGTCCTTATCATGTACACACCTATATGTAGGTACAGACTGTAACAATCTTCTTTGAACTTTCCATGGTCACTCTTGCTGTGGATCTTTGCAGATACAGTTTCCTCTGCCTGAAATGCATTTTTCTTTTCTTATTCCAACATTTATTTATGTCCATTTTGGGGTTAATATCTCGATTTCCCTCTATGATGTAAGTACCATGAGGGTCAGGTGATACTTTTTGCTTCCCACATATTCTGGGAGTTTAGCACATAGTAGGTACTCAATAAATATATATAATGATAGATGGAAGAATGAAGAGAGGTGGCATGAGGAAAGAGGAGTAACAGAAATACCTGCAAGGTTTGGGTGGAGACAGTCTATAGACAGCAGGAGAAATTGGGGGGAAAAAAAAGTTTGAGACTAATTTACACAGAAGTAGCAGCTAAAAACATTGGAGGGGACTATTATACCCAAGGGGCTGGTAATAAAGTTAAAACAGAAATATTATATTATATAGAAAAATACTCAAACTGCAGTTTTTTTAGATAAATGAGTTTTAGTCACCAGAGTTCATCTTGCTGTGCGGTGTAACTTTTGATCTTTTAAAATTTTCTTTTCTTACATTTAGTTGAAATTTCTTCTTGCAAAGGAGAAAACGCAATTATGATATCATATCTAACTTGCATCCTTTGGAAAAGAAGGTTTCTTGCATAAGTGGAAATTAAAGATTTAATGAAAAATGAGAAATCGTTCAGGAGATGATTCAAGTGGATTCTGGCAACATTAAGTTCCTGACATTTTGAACCTCTAAGCACAAGAGCCTTACTTGATGGGACCAATAGGAGCAGCTTTGGGGCATAAAAAAAAGTCAGTTAAACCCACTCATTTGTTCATTATCAGTCTTTTCACAAACATCTTTTGAACAACAAATATCTATTATGTGCAACCATGTTAAATCCAATGGGCATCAAGACAAATTAGACATGGTGACTGACTGGAAGGTACTTTTAGTCCTGTAGAGGAAAGAGGCATGTGAACAATATCTGTAACAGAGAGGGAGGCACTCAGCGAGTGACTGAATCTTCCAGAGAGGGGTATATATTGAGCTTTATAGAGGAGATAAGGCTTGAACTGACTTTTGGAATCTGAACCAATGTTCGTATGAGGGTTATAGGAAGGGCAGTCTAGCTGGAGCATGTGTGAGGACTGACAAGAAGCTAAAAGGGGTGAAGCTGTTGCAGTGGCCAGATCTCATGGGCCTCCCTTATATCTAATACGAAGAGGTTTGTATTTATCTTGAGAGCAACGGGGAACCATCTATGGACCCATCTAGTAACTCCCATACTTATGGCTTGGACACCTGTATGAATGATATTGCTACTTACAGAGAGAAAATAGAAGTGGGGAGTGGAATTGTGGCAAATATTTGCCCTGTTTTGGATCTTTTGAGTTTGGAGAGCCTCTGGAACTTTAGACAGTCTTCAGTAGGCAATTAGGAGTGCAGGAGAAAGCTCTGGGCCAGGGACTTAAATCTGAGTGTTAACAGCCTACAAGCAGCCAAAGAAGTGGCTGGAGTGACTGCAATTTCCCATGACAAAACAGGAGGATGGGACGAGGTGACAACTAAGAGGAACACCAACGAGATGGACTGGGAAGGAATGGGCAGAGTGGTGGGAGTGAACCAGGAGTGAACAGTCATAATGGAAGCCAAGGGGGGAGAGCGCTTCAGGAAGGAGGGAGTGGTCTACAATTCCACATGCTGCTGAGAAGTGTGTATAGTGGAAGTGACCTGGGAAGGTACAGGGACATCAACATGGAGGCAATCACTTCTGGCAGGAAAGGTAGGAGAGTATAGAGCACAACAGAGGCTCTGTTTGGGGGTAACAGTGTGCAGAGTGTTATATACCATCAGTTGACAATATGTTTGATCTTCCCTTGCAGGCAAGGAGGAGCCAGTTAGTTGTGCTGGATGAACTTTTGGCTGAGGCCTAGTGTGTTGGCAGCCTGAGCTATATTGAGGGGGAGCATGGAAGACTGGTTCTTGTACTGCTGGCATAGACCCAAGACTGATCCAAGAAGCTGTTGTTTGCAAAAAAAAGTTGCACTGGATTTTCTCTGAGGCCCCTTTCAGCTCTAAAATGTTATGATTCTGTGATTAATTTGCTAAATAAATTAATAGTGTGAACAGTGTTTCAAGAGGAATGTTTAAATTACTTATGAGAACAAACTTTTTAAGTACCCTCAAGCATCATAAACACATCCACCCCCATATAAATAATTGATATGCCAATTATAAATCTTTCTTAGCTACTCATTCAAGCAGATTTCCTGAGACCTGTGTTTGGCCACCTTCTATTTACCTAGTTGAAGTTCTTATTTGTATTTCAAAGCCATCAAACTGCATTTCTTTATATAACATGTTTCATCTTGGCCAGCCCCCCAGTAGGACTGAGTTATTAAAGTTTTATATTATATGCAAGGCAGGGTCTTGATGAATGGGTTCATTTCTGGAGAAATGCCCATCTTTACCTTAATTTAGGGCACAGCTGTTAGAATTGCAGACTTCATCAAAAATGGCCACATAAAACTCAGACAACTCACAGAAACATTTCCTCTCGATTGCCATAGTCTTTGAGGACAAACCACACTCTAAAATGTTTTTGTAACAGGAAAATGTGGTGTCAAGATGATCAAAACAAGATAGGAAGTGATATATTTTCACAAATTTTGCATACATTATTAAAAAATACCCGACAGCTCACCCACTAAATGAGAACAACATTTAAGCAAGACAGCCCTGATAAAAAGGCAGGCAGATTAAATGTAAGTGTGAGTGATGGCCCCAACGTTAGCAACAACAAATTTGATTTTCTTCCTCAAGTTCGGAAGAACATCAGCAAAAGCAGAAGAAACCTCTGTTACTTGTCTCATTCTTTGGTTATTTTAGATTTGGATGAGACGTGTGAGTTAACTCTTTCGAGCCTTAGTTTCTTCATGTATGAAATGGAGACTATCAGGTGGGGTCCTGGAAGAAATCAGATGGCACATACAAACTGGGTTATTTAATGAACATTTAATCAGCGACTATTTACAGAAGTGAAGGCAAGATTCGGGAAAAGCAGCAAGTGATGAGGCAATTCCCAGGAATAGCAGGAGAGTGAGCTCTGTGGAGAGACTACCTGATAGGATCTGTGAACTCAGAAAATGGTTACATTCAACCTGACTGCAGCTAGAAATAATTGATTTGCCAATTAGAAATCTTTCCTAACTACTCATTCAACCTGACTGAGTTGGAGGCAGCTAGAGATCTGTCTCTGCTCCCACCCTTTCACATCTGCTGTTGTCTTCCAGTGGCCAAATCCAATTAGAACCTGGAGACCAAGGGAGCCAGGTAAGGTACTCTATATGGATCTACCACCCAGGGCTAAGAACAGGGCAGAGAAAGCAGGAGAGTGGAACTGAAGGGTCATATAGGAAGTACTCATCATAATGGATTGTGGCTGTACCAAACTTATGGGGTTGTTGTGAAGATTAGACAGTAACTTGTTAGCACATAACCTGACTTATAGTGAGCACTTGGCTTTATGAAGATTAGCAGCTACTATCATCAGTATTAGTTTCCTATTACTGCTGTAACTAATGAACACAAACTTAAGTGTCTTAACACAACACAAATTTATTCTCTTACGGTTCTGGAGACCAGAAGTCCAAAATCAGTTTCAACAGGCTAAAGTCAAGGTGTTGGCAGGGCTAGTTCCTTCTGGAATGTCTAAGGGAGAATCTGTTTTTTTGTCTTTTCCAAATTCTAAGGGCTGCCTGTATTCCTTGACTTAGGCCCCTTTCTTGAGCTTCAAAATGCATCACTCCAATCGCTGCTTCCTTTGTCACATGACCTTCTCTGTGACTCTGACCCTCCTGCTTCTCTTTTATAAGGAACATTATGATTACATTAGGTTCATCTGGATAATCCAGGATCATCTCCCCAACTAAAGATCCTTAACTTAATTAGAGCTGCAAAGCCCCTTTTCCCATGTAAGGTAACATTCACAGGTTCCAGGAATTGGGATGTGGACAGATTGGGGATGGGGCGGGGGTCATTACTTAACCTACCCAGGTGAATCCAGGATTTCTGTAGCTAAGTGGAATTCACTTGCTGTGTGAATAAATAGCTGCTCCCACCTGACTCCCATAACATTGCATGCCGCTGTCTTAGACCAAGTTACTCACAAAATAAGAATCCAAGACAAGAGTTTATAAGCAGGTAGTTAATTTTGGAAGTGTTCCCAAAGAGCATGAGTTATGGACAGAGGATATGAGGAAGGAGGGAAAGGCAATTCAAACATGTTTTATTAACTTAATCAACAATGTGGGCAGCTGGGGCTCAATCTAGCCAGGACCTTCTGAAGAGGATATACAATGCATTCCAGACTAGTTGGCTGAAGATCACAGGGCCGGTGTGAGAATACCAGCTCCAATCAACTATTGGCCAAGAGTTTCTCTACAGGGTGCTAAGTCCCTTGCACTTCCAAATTGCACATTCATGAGTCCAGGCAGGTTCCCCCAGTGTCCCATGATGCATCAAAGAGTTCCAGAGCTGAAAGCCAGATATGTGTGAGCAGCTAAAGTAAGATTGCACCAGGTGCTTGCTGCAGCAATGGCTAGAATAAAGAGCAGTCCTGGATAACATGAGATGGGGCACAAAAAGTGTGTCATTTAGTCACCAAGGCTAATATTAGAGGCAGAGTGAGCTTGTAGTGGAATGGATAAATATGGCTCATTATGCAGTGCTACAATGAGATGCCAGGA
>JAQZBX010087143.1:0-12904 GCA_029593785.1 Cabassous unicinctus
TTTTATTTATCCCCCCCCCTTGTTGCTTGTGCTGCTGTGTCCATTCGCTGCGCATCTTCCCCGTGTCCGCCCATCTCCCCCTCGCCGCGAGGTCCTGCCACATCAGCCCACGTTGCTGCGCGAGCCAGCCTGACCCCACAAGGAGGCGCCGGGAAGCGAACCCGGGGCCTCTCATATGGTAAACGGGTGCTCTATCCATTGCGCCACACCCGCTTCCTGCCGTGAGGTTGCTGCATCAGCCACCGCACCGCTCAGGCCGGTGTGCCCTCACAAGGAGGCCTCGGGACTCGAACCTGGGCCTTCCATATGGTACACGGGGGCTCCATCCACTGAGCCACACCTGCTTCCCTTCAATCACTATTTACAGCTTGTGTAATCGTTCCATATTTTTTTCTATGGATATAAAAATACCACTCAAATGGATTTTTAAATAAAAATGAGATCTATAACTTGTGTTTTCACTTAATTTTATCATGGACATATGTCTAGGATTACATACATAAATCTTCCTTTTTTATAACTGCCTGGAAGTCTGTTCTGTGATTGTACCATAAGTTATTTGACCAAATTTCTTTGCTATTATTTGAACAAATCTCTTTGATAAAATGGTGCTAGAGTGAAATCCTGATTTAGTGTTTTTGTTATAGGTTTCAAGATGTAGGCTAGGATATGTTCACTTTAAAATGGAAACAAATCTAAGTTTTTAAATTATTTTTATTTTTATTTTTTTTTAAAGATTTATTTATTTATTTATTTACCCCCCCCTTGCTGCTTGTGTTTGCTGTGTCCATTTGCTGTACGTTTCTTCTGTGTCTGCTTATCTCCCCGTTGCTGTGAGGTCCCGCTGCATCAGCCCACCACGCTGCGCGGGCCGGCCTGCCCTCACAAGGAGGCCCCGGGAAGCGAACCCAGGGCCTCCCACATGGTAAACGGGGGCTCTATCGATTGAGCCACACCCGCTTCCCTTAAATTATTTTTAAAATGTTACCATAGTTTTTCAAGACTTACCTTTAAAAGTAACTTTGTTGTAATAGATACCTATTAGTAACAAAGGATTTAATATATTTTTATTTTGAGTAAACTGTGTATTTTGAACTTTAACAAATGAAAAAGTAGAAAACTTTTTTTTTTTAACCCCCAATTGTGGCTTTTTATTTTAGTTGCTGTGTTTTGTGGTGGATGGTGGTATTACCTGATTTGGTTACCAGGCATGCACGTTCTGATATTTTCACAGAGAATCTTTGTCTTCACTGGAAAGTAAATGCCTGTCATCCTAAGTTAAGGAAAAAGAGACCTGAGGACAGATCAAGCCATTAAAAATGTTAGTTGAATATTGCTATCAGTAAAACTATTAATTGGAAATAGCACTTTCTCTGTCACATTCCACATCTTAAACAATTTCTCAGCAGAAGATAAGCCAGCATATTGTGTGTGGGGTGCGAGGAGTGAGTGGAAGGTAGAGTTAAAGCCTGTCTTATTTTAATTTGAATGTCAAGTGTAGCAGTTTGGCATTATTTATGAATTCCAAAAATAGATATTGAATTATGTTTATAAACTGGTCTGTTCCTCGGGGTGTGATTAAATTAGAGATGATTAGGGCTTTGATTGGGCCACATCAGTAGGTCATTGAGCCCTGCCCCTTGGTGGGTGGGGACTCAAAAATAAAAGACATGGCAAAGGACAGAGCTGGAGTTTTGGTGTTGGAGTTTTGACACTGAAGCCTGGGAAAATAAGCACACAGAGGAGCTTGATGATGAGGAGAGAAGGCCCCAGGAAAAGAGACAAGCCGTTCACCTGATAGTCTACAGCTGGCCTTGTGGAGCGAACAAGCAGCTGAACCTGGAGAGAATCAAGCCCTGGGAAAAGAGGAACCCAGGAAGCCAGAACCCTCAGAGTTTGGTGAGGGAAGTAACTTAGGCTTTATGGCCTGGTAACTGTAAGCTTCTACCCCAAATAAATACCCTTTATAAAAGCCAACAGATTTCTGGTATTTTGCATCAGCACCCGTTTGGCTGACTAATACATCAAGGAAAAGGAAAACCACCTTTACCAAACTGTATTTATATTTCACTTGAGTGAATGTAAGATTATATTCTTGGATCTATGAACATTTTTGACTTAGGAATATTTTCCATAGGAACGTTGCTATAAATGAAAGCCCATGCTCCTAGAAAATATCAGCCCTCTAAGGGAAAACATGTTAACATTTTATTTTATTTTATTTTTTTTAAAGATTTATTTATTTTATTTTATTTATCCCCCCCTTGCTGCTTGTGCTGCTGTGTCCATTCGCTGCGTGTCTTCTCTGTGTCTGCTTATCTCCCCCTTGCTGTGCTGTGGCTGCATCAGCCCACAGCACCGCTCAGGCCGGCCTGCCCTCACAAGGAGGCCTCGGGACGCGAACCCGGGCCTCCCATATGGTAAACGGGGGCTCTATCCACTGAACCACATCCGCTTCCCTGTTAACATTTTAAAACATGGTAACAACCAGTAATCTCGTTAATAATAGAGGAGAGGGAGTGGGTGTGGCTTAAGCAGTTGAGCACCTGCCTCCCACACAGGCGGTCCCGGGTTTGGTTCCCGGTGCCTCCTAAAGAAGACAAACAAGGAGCAGAGATCAAGCAAAAACAACGAGCAGACAAAGAGCAAAAACAAAGGAGCAAACAGGCAAGGGAGCCATCTTCGGGGGGCAGGGTGGATAGAGGATAGTGAGACATATACTTTATCATTTGTATATTGTTAAGGTTCTGATCTCTTTCTCCCATTAAAGAACAGACTTGGCAATTATATTTTGTTTGTTTTCTGAAGTGATAGAATGACAGCTAATAACCTAGACTTTTCAAGACATTTTATATATAGCCACCCTTCATTTGATAGAAGGATTTAAAGAATTAAAAAGGTAAATACTGTATGATTGATTGCACTACTATGAACTAAATGTGTAATCTCATGGAATTAATAACTTGAATATAGGTCACCAGAAATAGAATGAGGTTAGAGAATGGAAAGCTGAGGGTTGACTTGTGCAGAATGGGTAAAAAGGATGTGTGTTAATCTTTGGAAATGAATAGAAAAGGTAAAAACCCAACATAATAACTAGCAGTACTATTGTGTGGGTATGAAAGTGGCTTAAAGGGAAGGTAGGTCTAAGGTCATGTGTATTACTAAAAAGAAAACTAGAAAATGTAGCATGGGACTGTATAGCATAGTAAAATCACCTGTGAAATATGGATGTGGGTAAAATTGCATATATATGACTATCTTTCTTTGAAACTGAACAAATGTATGTTAATACTATAAGATATTAATGTCAGATAAAAAAATTATGCTAAGTGAAGGAAACCAGACACAAAGTAGTAGTACATATTGTATGATTCCATTTATATAAAATGTAAATATAAATCAACTTACAAAAATGAAATTAGATTAGTAATTATGTAGGGCTGGGGAAGGACTGTTAAGGGGCGTGGAACTTTTCTGTTTTGTAGTAATGAAATTGTTCTAAAATTTTTGTATTGATGAATGCACAACATTGTGATTATACTAATAGTCATTGATTATATACTTTGGATAGATTGCATGGTATATGAATATATCTCAGTAAAACTGCTTAATAAATAAATAATTGTGCAAGAACAGACAGAAATAGCAGCTGTATACAGCAGGGGGAAGCATAGAGAGATTGAGAAGAGAAGAATTTTCTTGTTTGTTTGCCTTTTTATTATTATTATTAATGAAATAATGAAAATACTCTAATAATGATTGAAGTGATGAATGCACAACTATGTGATTATACCAAATACCACTTATTGTACACTTTGGATGAATTTTATGCCTTATTAATATGTAGTGTCACTGTTATATTTCTTTTAGAAGGAAATAGATTGTGTGTGTGAGTAATGCAGTTTCTTTAAAAGAAACTGTACCAGTGGCCTTAAAATAATTAAATCAGCTACTACCAGTACTATCAGTTAAGTAGTCAGAGTCTGCTGGTAATGTAAGCCATCTTAAGAGTAGGCACTACAAATATTCAGTAGAAATGCAAGGAACAAAGTTGAATTCTAGTGATAATTTTACCTGTGGGGAATTCAAGAAAATATTTCAAGGGTACTCTTTAAGTTAGTGAAAACACCCTAATTTCATAAGAAAGTAGCAGCAGAATTTCAAAAAGCACCGAGACTACTCTCTTTCTGCTTAATTATATTTAGGAAATCCAGATTATGGTTCCTTTCAATTCATAGATGTCCAGATTATTGAAAAGGCAAAACTACTTTTTAGGTTCTTTTTATATTAATTATTAGCCTGTTTTCTGAATATGCTGGGTTTTTTGTTGTTTTTTTTAAGGAGTCACATGATGCATTATTGGAATTTGGGAATAATAACCTACAAATATTGGTTCATGTTACCAAGGAAGGGGTGTGGAAAAACCCAATTCTTCTTAAAATTCTGTCTCAGCAGCCAGTAGAAACAGAAGAAGGTAAGCCTTAAAACTTCACTGACTATATTGGGGAGGATTTGGTTCTAAAAGGATTGAAATTTATTATGGATTAAAATTTTGTGAATTTCATGTGTATATTACCCTGTCATTCTATTCTCCTTTGAGTAGTAAAAATTAACCATTAGCATTTAATGCTTTGCTTATTTATAAAGTCAGTATTCTTGCATTTTTAAGTAGTGTTTTAGGTATCCCTCTGTCCTTCAGTTTATTTAAAAATGTTTCATTGAGTAACAATGTTGTTCATATAAAGCTCCTGAAGAAGAGAGGGAAGAAGAAAAAAAAGATTACAAACTTAAATAGAAAATACATTGTTGTTTATTGTTCTCTGTTGAGGTCCCCAATAAATAGAATCCCTTTGTAAATAGTGGCAGATGGAGGCTGAAATACCACCTTTATTACTGATAAAAGCTGTTAGAGGCAGAGTCAAATAGTTTCAGGAGCATCCCAGAATTAGAGAGATTCACTCATCTTTTCCCCATAAGGCTGGACTGAAGCAGAGAAGAATGCAGGTGGGCCCAAGCCCAAGAGGAAAAAGGACGGCAGTGAGTTAAATGTGTTCATTTTATTTTCCCCCTATGCACTAATCAGATATGTCACTTCACCTGAGGAGTTAACAGTAACTAATTTCTTTTCACATGGAAAAACATCGAGAAATGTGAAGAAGCATTGATTACCTAACATCCCTAGTAGCCTATATATCCACTTAGTAAAGATGAATTAAGCACCCCTTACATGATACATATCTAAGGAACTACACTGAGAACCATGGAAGTGGTGGGCAACCTGTGGCCTGCCTATTTTCAAAATTGGTCCTTAATCCAGTTTCAGGTCAAAAGATTAGAAAAGCTTCCTTTACATTTCCACTACCCCTGCAATCCACATATTAACATATTAATGGCTAAAAAAGCAGTGACTATCATCTTATTTATGGTCTTCTGTTCAATAAAGTAGTAGTCAGAGCATAAAAGTACACATTTTTTTACCTACAAGGAGCTCAATATCAATAAATGCATTTAAATTTAGTTTTTAAATTTAGAAGGAAAAAAAAAGTCCTATAAGCATATCCATTTTCCTGCCTTGAACTTTGTGTCTTCCATTTCTCCCCAAAACTCGGTTTGTCTCAGAAATATGTGATAAAATGCCATGTTTTCACACTTCTGCCTAATATGTGCACTAAAGACATCATGGAAGAACTGTTTTTTTTAATTGGGTCTTAAATATTATCATTTTTTACATGAAGTATATAAGGTATAGTGTCATGATGTCTGCAATTTACTTATAAATGGTTCAGAAAAAGAAAAGCTAGATAGAGTAATATGGGAAAACATTTCAATTTGAACCTAGGTGGAAGGCATATGACTTAAATTTTTTTACATTAAACTATTTGAAAAAAGTAACAAAGGAAGGTTTACAATTGGGAGTGAGACTTTTTGATGCATGCTTCGTTATTTCTTATTAAATATTGAACCATATGAGTGGATTTCCTTTTCAAACAAATATAAGTGAAGATTATTTTAATATAACTTAAAGTGGTTTTAAAAATGCAAGATTTAGTTGTGCGAAAAATTAATAAAGCAGGATTTTACTGTGGTTGTAATATATTGAGTGAAATAGTTTTACCTCATAGAAATAATAGCTATGACTTATAGAATGCCTGCTTTGTGGTAGGTGCTCTATTAGTGCTTTCCGTATCTCATTATTATTTAATCTATAAAACAAGTAAGAGATTATACATGCCCAAGGCCACGTAGTTAAAATTGTGGAGGCAGAATTTGAGCCCAGGTGGGGACATGTTAGAAGTTTTTGGTTGGGAGTGATAACCATTCAGTTACTAAATATTTGGTTTAATTTAGCATCTGTAACATACAAAGCATTGTGCTTAGTGCTGTAGAGAATACAAACGTGAACAAGACATTGATTTGCTCACAAATTGTTGACAGGGGGAAGCGGGTGTGGCTCAGTGGATAGAGCCCCCGTTTACCATATGGGAGGCCCGGGTTCGCGTCCCGAGGCCTCCTTGTGAGGGCAGGCCAGCTCACGCAGCGCCATGGGCTGATGTGGCAAGACCTCACAGCAAGGGGGAGATAAGCAGACACAGAGAAGACACGCAGCGAATGGACACAGCAGCACGGGCAGCAAGGGGGGGGATAAATAAATAAAATAAATAAATCTTTAAAAAAAAAAAAATTGTTGACAGGTTTTTACAAGGGAGATACCAGCGATAGAAATAATAGCAACTACCATTAAGTGTTTATTCCTGGCCCTATGCTAAGTGTTTTAGCTGCATTACTGATATTTCTTTATGATTCTTTTATCCCTGTGAGCTGGATATTACCACCATGTTACAGATGAAGACACTAAAGCTCAGAGAAATCAATTAACTTGTCCAGGGGTCTCACCGGTAATATGTGTCAGAGCCAGAATTCAACCTCAGATCTTGATTCCAAAACCTGAGCTCTTAACTTTTATACATTAATCCTATATTACTGTCCTTAAAGAGAAAATTGTCGTGAAAAGTGAAATGATGTAGGAGTCTAAAGGAGGGGTGATGTAGATAATGAACCTGTTTTCAAGTGTGTTGCCGCCTGTGAGATTTGTAAAATTGCTTACAACTTGGTAAGGCAGATAGATACACAGAGCAGAATCTAATGTTAGGCAGAATAGGATATAGGAGTGACAGATGTGACAGAAAATAGTTTGAAGGAATTGGATTGGAGAAAGTTGATTTCTTTGAGGAAAGGTAATGCCAAAATTTCATTTCTGTATGACTGAGAGAATAATGTTACTGAAAATAGAAGTAAAGAATGAGGAGCTATTTGAATGGGGCATGATTGTGAGTTTGTTTTGTGGAATTTAGTGACCATGGGACTTAAATAGAAAATTTCAAGTGAAGATGACCTGTTTCCAACTATGCTTTTTAACCTTGGCTACATAATAGAGTATTTATGGAACTTAAAGACAAATCAACACACACATACACACACACCAAGGTCAGTGCTCCATCTTAGACCTGCAAATCTCTAATTTGGAACTCTGAAAACCAGAACTTTATAAAGTGCCACAGGAAACAGGCACTTTATACGTTGCTAGTGGGAGTATTCATTGGTACATTTGGAGACCAATTTGGCAGTAACAGTATTTCAAATGAATAAAGCCTTTAACAATTCCACTTCAAGGAATTTATTCTATAGATACAGTCACGTGTGAAATGGCCTATGCACAGGGTTGTAATTTGCATCATTATTGATTATTGCCAAAGATTGTGAACAACTTGCAACTGCATCAATAGGGGGATCAGTTAAATAAATTATAGTACATCTGAACAATAACATACTATTCAGTTGTTAAAAATAATAAGGTAGCTCTAAATGTGGTGATAGAATGACCTTTTAGATATATTAAGTGGGGGGAAAACTCTTAGAATATTTCTGGTAGGATAAATAAGAATTGGAAAGTTTTGTTGTTTCTGGGTTAGGGGACTTGGGAACTGTGACCAGAGGTAGTATAGAGACTTAACTTTTAACTGTCCACCTTTCTGTGTTCCTTTTGAATTTTGTCTTATGTGTATATATGGCATTACCTATTTTAAAAAGATAAATCGTTTTTTAAAACTCTACAGTTGATTCTGATATGTGGTTAAGCTTGGGCCAGTGATGTATCTTTACTATTGATCCTTTCTACTCCATATGTGGCCTATAGACTTAACAGCATGGGTATCACCTGGGAGCTTGTTAAGAAAAGCACAATCTCAGGTCCCAACCCAGACCTACTCAATCAGAATCTGCATTTTAATAAGATCCCCAGATGATTCATAAGGCACTTTAACATTTGAGAATCACTATTTTAGATTAACTCCCTAAAGCAGTTTGTTCACTCACCACTTGGTTTGACATGCAATACTCCCACCTCTATTCCTTAAGTAATACTATGTAATAATTAATGTCACACACCTGTTGAGTATCTACTGTTCAAAAGTTGAGGATTTGTCAGTGCTCATATACTTAATATTCAGTATTGTTCAGGGCAACATTTCACAAAGTGTGTACTAAACCAGAAATATACGTTTTACAAGGTATTAATAATATGTGTAAAAGGGCTCTCTGGTCAAATCAGTTTGGGAAACATTGGGCTAAATAAAAGTGAACAGTTTTCTTTATTGCAGGACTGTTCAGAGATTTGACCAAGGAATCCTTTTTTTTTCTAGGACTATCTCTCAGGTCTTTTGGTCGGTGGAACACACTTTGAGAAATACCTGGTTTAGAGGAACGAACACCACTGGCTTTGGAATCCTTGGCAAGTTACCTAACTTCTCTGAATAATAATTTTCTTAACCTTAAAGTGGGGATAATAATACTTGCCTTGGTGGTGGTGTGACGAATAAATGAGACATATATAAAGAACACTTAGTTTTAACACTTGCTACTTCATAAGTGTTTTAGTGGTATTTGCTAATATTATCTAGGTTACTTGCTGCTTTTCTTGCACTTATGCTTAAAGTTCATCTTACTGTTCCTTACTATCCTCATCAGAAAGTGAGGGAGAAGGTGGCCAAATAATTAGTTTTGATAAAATGTTAGTAGCTTTATTAAAAGGTTTGTTTGTTCCAAATAAGATTATTAACTAATGTAGGAATCATTAGTTTGCTCTCTGCTTTATTAGATGAGTATTGTTTTAACTTCCCAGTTATATCAACTGAAATTTTATCAATTAAAAACAAACAAAAACAAAAATTTCAAACTTTTTTATCTTAACAAGCCTGATATGTTACATGGTATATTGTCAAACTGTTTTATCTTTCCTTTTTTCTAGTCAATAAATTGATTACACAAGAAGGACCTTCTTTTCTGCAAATGCGAATAAAACATTTGTTGAAATCCAACTGCATTCCTCAAGCTACTGCTTTATCAAAACTGTGTACAGAATCTAAAGAAATTTCAAATGTGTCATCTTTTCAGCAAGCCTATCTCACATGCTTATGTTCCATGCTCCCTAATGAAGATGCTATTAAGGAGGTGAGTAAAGCAAATTACTGTTGCTGTCATTCACACTTCCTAAAGAAAGAGTATGAATTTAATAGGCTTTTGGTAGATGTTGTATGGGTTGTCTTTCCCCATCAAAATGAAAACCAAGACTCTTTTTTTCCAGGCTACCAAAAAGTACCATTTTAATTATATATTTAGCTGTTCTACAGATTGGCTGTCAAGTTAAAGTTATGTCTTATAGGTGGATTGAAAAGTAGGTAAGTAAATATATATAAAAATATATATGTGATATATACATGTTTGGGTGCCAGTTTGTTTTGAAATTTAAAGTAATTTCTCTGTGTTTGAGAATTGCAGAAATTATTAATAATGGAGTCAATGATATAAACTAAAGAGGATGGCACTTAACTTTAACTTCTTACTTTATACATTTAACTCTATAAGCAGAGAAATATAGGGCTCTAGAACCCACGAATGCATTTTGAACGATGAACAAATGACCAAACTGATTGATACCATGGGAAAATAATAAAGTTATTGAGCCTTTTAAAAAAATATTTTATCAGATTTACATCCTCTCTTTTTCCCACTTAAGTCATTGTTTTCCTGAGAAAATTTGGAATCAGCTTTCTCTGATAGTTTTTGATAAATTGTATAGCATAATTTAGGAATTCCCTGGCTATATTCCTTCTTCTACCTTTAATTCTCTTATCTATCATTCAGATCTGACACTTGGATTGTGGTTTAATTTCTACACTTAACTTCTTATTAAATGTAGGAACTCCAAGGATCTGTGTTATAGTAATCCTTAAACTTTTGTGACAATTTCAATTGTAAACATCCTACTCTCCAAAATACAACTCTTTCTACTGATTCCACCACGACCAACAGTCTATTGATCCAATCACTTTTCACTGTCCCTCATCCCCTTCATGTACTCATTTCACTCCTTATCTGCTTTTCCATAGTCAGTCATAATCACTCCCTTGCATGCACCCTCAATTCCTCTGCTGTTCTCTCCCTTCATTGTACTTGTTTAACTGACAAGTATCCTGGTTAACCCTAAATCTCTGCCTACTCTGTAACTGCCTGAACCTGTGGGGCCAAACATGGTTGGGGAAAAACCTGCTAACTGGTATCACTTTAAACCAACTGCAATGTGTTTCTTTAATCATTCACGCTCCCACTCTCTTAGATTACTGTTTAATACTTTTTCCATTTCCCTCAGACCTATAGTACCTTTTGTCCCATCCTTATGCTCTGTTGATGAATTTGCTCCCTTTTCTCGGAGAATATTGAGGCAGTCGGAAGAGAATTTCCATAAGTTCCCTCTATAACATCTCTTCATCTACTTGCATCTATGCATATACACCTTATCTTCTGTTATTTGGGACAAACTTTCTGTTCTCCTAGCTAAGGCCAACCACTTCGCTTTTATATTAGATCCTATCTGTTCTTGTCACCTCAAGGATAAATGCTACAGCAATTCTTTCTCTACTACATTATTAGTTTTCCCCTTTCAATAGTAACCATCCCATCAGTATGTATGTAGTTATTTCTTCCATGTTTGAAAAAGAAATCTTTAGATTCTACTTCCCCTTCAGCTACTGCCCCATTTCTTTCCTGGCTTTTTTCAGCATAATTTCTTCAACAAATAGTTTACATTTACTGTATAATACTTTTCTTCATGAACCTTGTCTAATCTGACTTTTGCCTCAGCCAGTCAACCACATTGCTAAACTGCATTGCTAAATCCAATGATTGCTTCTCAGTTTTCATCTTATTCAACGTAACTTCTCAACTTTGTCTCCTTGATAGAGATTTTTACTTGGCTTCTAGGGTACCATACTCTGTTTTCTTTCTACTTCGTTGGTTACTCCTTCTTAGTTCTATGTTCCTCATCTCTCTGATGAGTAAATATTGCAATACTCTAGGAATCTGTCCTTGGGGCTCTTCTCTCTTTCTGTGTACACTTATTCCCTTGCTGATCTCATCTAATCTCATGGCTTTAAATACCATCTATGGTCCGAATCCCAAATGTTATCTTCAGCCAGCTCATATATCCAGCTGCCTAATTAACATCTTCGTTTGTATGGCTAATAACATCTCAAACTGATCATGTCTATAATTTAGCTCCTGATAGTCTTAATATTAGGGTTTTGTTTTTATGAGTTCTCTCATAAAGAGTGCTGGAGGGTGGGAGGTAGATAGTGAATAACTAGCTCCCCCACACACACACTTTTTTTTTTGAGCCCTAACTATTTGCTAGGTACTGTAAATGCTTATATCCATTGTCACATTTAATCCTCACAACACCTCTGAAGTAGACCCATTTTATTAATGAGAAAAGTAAGACTCAGATTAAGTAATATATTCAGGGTTACAAAGCTGAAGTGGCTAAGCAGAGATTCAAACCTGATTTTGCATATTAATATAATATATTAAATATAATCCTAGCTGGTATGTATATGCCAAATGCTATGTTTCACATTAGGGATGCAAAGGTAATCCAGTAGTCTTTGAGCTGGTGGCCTTGTTTCCACTTTTCCCCTTATATTCATTCTCCCCAAAAGTAGCCAGAATGATCCTTTTAAAACTTAAGTCAGGTCATGCCACTTTCCTGCTCAAAACCATCCAGTAATCAAAAAAACCCCGTAAGAATAGACATATAGACCGATGGAGAAATTAGTTTTTTAAAAATCCAACAGCTTATCAACACCTTTAAAATAAATCTTGGTCTGTATTCTATGTGCCCTGGCCCCTGGCTACTTCTCTGACCTTAATCCTCACTGCTCTCCAGCCATCGTGTCTTTGCTGTTCTATGAACAAGCCAAGCGTGTTTCTGCCTTACAGCTTTGTATTTGCTATTCTGTCTGCCTGGAATGCCCTTCCACAAGATAATTTGGATGGCTCATTCCTTAACATCATTCATGGCTCTACTCAATATTACCATATCAGATGCTTTCCTTACTGTGCCATCTGAAATAATACCTTATCTTCCTACTCTGCTCTATTTTTCAATAAATATCTGCCATTATTATTATAGATATATCCAAACTCATCTAAAATGGGCTCCATTACTCTCTGTCCCTTTACCTGGCAGTGTTTTCTTTATACCATGTATCACTACTTTTACCTGACATATTTGCTTCTTCTCTTTCTCCGCTTTAGATTATAAACTCTGTAAAGTAAGGGACATAGGATTGTTCACAGCTGTGTCCCTAGAGTCTATAAGAGTACTTGGCCACATAGTATCTACTCAATACTTACCTTTTTGGTTGAATGAATGAAAGGTACAGTCCCACCCCTCAGTGTTTTGTTTCTAGGATTTCTAGCTTCCTTTACATGAGATATGACCAGAATATGAAAGCTGAATCATTCATTCATGCTTTATAAGTTTTTTTTTTTTAAAGATTTATTTATT
>JAQZBX010087144.1:0-12906 GCA_029593785.1 Cabassous unicinctus
AAAAAAAAAAAAAAATAAACAAACCCAACATGATATTGGCATAAAGATAGACACATTGATCAATGGAATAGAACTGAGAGTCCAAAAATAAATCCTGATCACTACGCCTCTACAGCCAACTGGTTTTTGACAAACCTACCAAGCACACAGTACTGAGACAAAACAGTCTCTTCAACAAATGGTGCGGAGAGAACTGGATATCCATAACCGAAAGAATGAAAGAGGACCCATATCTCATTCCCTATACAAGAATCAACTCAAAATGGATCAAAGACCTAAATATAAAAGCCAGGACCATAAAACTACCAGAAGAAAATGTAGGGAAACATCTTCAAGATCTTGTGGTAGGTGGTAGTTTCTTGGCCTACTTTACAGAAATAGAAAAGGCATGAGCAAAAAATGAAAAAATAGATAAATGGGACCGCCTCAAAATTAAACACTTTTGGACCTCAAAGGACTTTGTCAAAAAGGTTAAAAGGCAGTTGACTTAATGGGAGAAAATATTTGGAAATCATATATCTGATAAAGGTTTTATATCCAAGATATATAAAGAGATATGACAACAACAATAAAAAGACAATGACCTGATTAAAAATGGGCAAAAGATTTGAATAGACATTTGTCCAAAGAAGAAATACAAATGGCAAAAAAACACATTAAAAAAATGTTATTGAGACCATGGGCATAAATTGTGCTATTCTAATGTATTCTGCTGCCATTTGTACTAGGTCAATACACTGTAATTACTGCTTACCCAGCAACAGTCTGTCACATCTAAAGTTGAAACCTTGCTCTGGATGTGATTTTTATAGCATTCATTTTTTAATTAAGCAAAGGTGACATGCCAAATAGTAGCGATATAATGTCCAAAACAAAAAAAACAAAAACAAAATTTCCTGATATCAGTTTGAGATTTTTCCATTCAGAGAAAAATGGGAGTAATCACAATAGAAAGCTGTGATGGTGTATACAGATTGTTATTATGTTACAACCAGCTACTATGTGGCTTTCAAAATTTTAAAAATTTTCTTTCCTTTCCCCCAGCAGTCTCAAGCTGTAGAATTAGAGATATAGCAATCACAAATAACTTTTTAGCTTTTAAAATTGTGTGATGATACTTATAATTTGGAAATATAAGAATCTGGCCCTGTTTCAACAGAAATGAATTTAAAGTAGAATAGTTGATTTTTTAAAAAAAGAGTTAATGTCATTATGTTTCTGATCAGCCCCTCCCATAATTGCATCACTGTTTGTCACCAGCAGGTGGCAAAAAACTTTTTTTAAAAAGGAGATTCTGGGGATTGAGCCTGGGACCTTGTATATGGGAAGCAGGTGCTCAACCACTGCGCTACACCCACTCCCTCCAAAAAACTTTTTATACTTCTGTATTATCTGTGAAGATTTCTGCAGTTTACATTTAAAAACTGGTTCACTTTGTCACAAGGGCACAGGTGACTAATGGTACATACCCATCTTTGTATTTCCCTTCAGCTAGCTCTAGCTATGGATTCTATGTCCTTTGTAACCTATTACACAGAAAGCTGCAGACAATCAAAGATTTAAGGGAAGTGCTATCAGCTGCCAATTCACAAAATGGGAATTTCTTGAGGGTTTTTGGTGTTTTTTTTTTTTTAATTCTTTTAAGACTGGAATGGAGCTTACATGCAAACTATTGGTAATTTAAGTTTCTTTTCATGTCATTCAGTATACAACTGTCTAATTTCAAAACAAATGTAGGTTATGAAAAATAAAGATTTAGGCATTATTCAGGGGAAGGGGAAAAAAAGAGTATACGGCCAGAAATCTCACAGTCCTGAAGGGCAATCTAGATCTGCACTGTCCAGTTCGGTAACCACTAGTCACACGTGGCTATTGAGAACTTGAAATGTAGCTAGTTCAAAGTGTAAAATATACCCAGGAATTTGGAGACTTGGTGGGGAAAAGAGACAAGCAAACAAACAAAAAAACACATTATCTGTCTCATTAATCAAGTTTTATACTGATTATATTTTGACATGATAAAATTCTGGATATACTGGGTTAAACAAAATACATTAAAATTAATTTCACCTGTTTCTTTGTAAGTCTTTTAATGTGGTAACCAGAAAATTTTAAATTACATTTGTGGGTCTTGTTATATTTCTACTTGGCATTGCTAGTCTAGACAGGATATTCAAGTAAATAAATGACAAAATTGAAGTCTCAAATGCTATTTAATCAATCAACAATACTTAGTTGTACCTATTTTATGCAAAACATTATAAATTATGTAAAACAAACTGATCTGTCTGTACCTTGAAAATGCTAACAGTCTTTAAATCTGCTTTTAAGAAATGCCATTTAAAGAGCCTGACTTTTAGTTACACAGAAATGTTCAACCACTTGGTGACAAGCTACCAGAGTAAAAGTATTTACTCATTATAAATCATAACCAGGGAGTGGGTTGTAGCTCAGTGGTTGTGCGCCTGCTTCCCATGTATGAGGCCCCGGGCTCAATCCCTGGTACCTTCTAAAAAAATATGAAACAAAATGTAAATAAATAAATCGTAACCAAAGGGTGACTAGTATACTGTTCTTGTTAAATTCAGTAGTCATTTTTAAATAACAATAATTCTATGATGAATCACAGTCAACTAACATGACATTATAAAAAGCATACAAACATTTATGAGTTGTGGCATGTGGTCATACCACCTGATCTTGATGAAGAACTGATCAAGCTACATGGGCCTCCCAGATCATCTCCATTCCTGCTGCCCTCCCCCACTGACCACACCCACCACCACCACCAAATTCCCTATGAGTAGAATACCAGTAGCCTCTATCGATGGTACAAAGAAAGAATGAGTTATTCTGAGACAATATAGCCCACCTGAAAAGCCCATTAACCAAGTGGTGCTCACACTCTGCTGCACATTAGAACTACCTGGGAGTTTTTAAAATCCCAAATTCCAGGTCACACCTCATACCAATTAAATCAGAATGTCTGGGGGTAGGAGCCAGGCACCAGAACTTTTTAAGATTCCCCAGCTGGTTCCAATATACAGGAAAGTTTGGGAACCAATACACTAACTGTTTAGGCAAGACGGCCTCTTACGCTTTTGGGAATATCAATTAAAATACAAGAATCAAAACTGAAAGGAACTCAAAATTCTATGTACAGCATGTTGTCTCTAAGAAGCTAATACTAAATCAGCCCCAAAACAAGAAAGGTATCAAATTAGGGAACGTTGGGAAGGAGATGTGGCTCAAGCAATTGTGCTCCCACCTACCACATGGGAGGTCCCTGGTTCAGAGACACAACAAAGCAGGGAGATTCCCAGTGCCTCCTAAAGAAGACAGCGAGCTGGCACAATGGGCAGGTGCAGCAAGCTGACAAAACAAGACGATGCAACAAGAGACACAAGAAGAAAAACATAATGAGAGACACAACAAAGCAGGGAGCAGAGGTTTCCTCCTAGAGAGAATGAGCAAGACAGCGAGCTGGTGCGACATGGAGGCAAGGTAAGCTGATGCAACAAGATGACACAAGAGACACAAGAAGATAAAACATAATAAGAGACACAACAAAGCAGGAAACGGAGGTGGCTCAAGTGATTAGCTGCCTCCCTGCCACATCGGAGGTCCTGAGTTCAGTTCCTGGTGCCTCCTAAAGAAACAAGGAAGATCCCACAATGAAGGGGTGGGGAGAAATAAATAAATAAAATACATGTTGAAAAAAATTTAGCTATCTTTTTACATCCCTTTGGGATCTCAAATGGCATTATATATTTCAAAGTAGTTGATTCTAATGTTTTATTAACCTGCCAATTGAGAACAGTCTTCCAAAGTAGCTATAACAATTTCTATTCCCGTTGGTACTGGATAGAAGTTCTCACATTTTCACCAACACATGATATTGTCACTTTAAAATTTAGGACCTCTCAAAAAAATTTTAATGTAAAAAACACTTATTTAAGGCTTATTATATGCCTGGCACTAAGAGCAATACAAATAGTAATTCATTTAAGTGTCACAATATCAGTAAGAGACAGGTACTATTATTATCTCCATCTATATAGCAGAAAACCAAGACACAGGATTAATAAACTGGCTCAAGTAATTTTGGAACTGGAATTCAAACCCAGGCAGCATGGCTTCAAGAGCCCTTGCTCTTACAGATTACACTACCCCGCCTCTCAATGTTATTTAAAAACCCTATATCAATCACAGATTAATTGACAAAGATTTAACCTAAAGATTAACTTAAATGGGTAAACATCACTGTGCCTCTTAAGTTATCAACATTTAGTGGTTGAATAAAAAAATCATTTGTATAATGAAAATACTAAACCATGCAACCATTAAAAATTATGCATTAAAAAATTCAGTCAGTAATTCACAATTATTTATCAGCACCTTCTATATGGCAGGCAATTGTTCTGGGCACCGAGGATAAAGTAGTAAATTAGACAAGGTCCTCAATGGAGATTAGATAGACAATAAACAGGTGAATAAACGATAAAATATTTGGCTAGTGATACAAGGCCATGAAGAAAAAAACTCGGGAGAACATAGAGATTATTTTAAGATAGAGTGGTCAGAAAGGCCTCTCCAAAAAGCAGAAATTTGAATAAAGTACAGGAGTAAGCCTTCCAGACATCTGTGGAAATGCCTTCCAGGTAGAAGGAAAAATAAGTACAAATCTCTGAGGCAGAAAAAAGCTTGGTCTCTCTGAGAAAAAAGAAAACAGGCCAATGTTGTTGGCACAGTGTGATCAATTGAGTGTGAGAGGGAAGGTGGGCGAGTAGTAATGGCTCAATGATGTAAATTATGGTATTTCATTCCAAGTGAGATGAGAAACCACTAGGGGGATTGAAGCAGGCAAGTGACATGATTTGATTTATATGTAAAATACAGATTCACACAGACTTCATATAGGGTATACATATAATTTGAGGGTTATATTTGTACATAAACAACAGCCTTAACAACTATAAAACTTCCTCCTGGAAAAAAATTTAAAAAGCCAAACTCCATTTATTTGATGTGAGTTACCCATTCATAAGGAGATTGAAATGCAGGTTTTCAATCTGGGCTAAAATAAACAAACAGATAGCATGCACTGACTAAATTGCAGGAAGTTCTAGAAAGGAGTTTTACTAATTTGAATTGAAATTCATTCCAAAGACAAAAGACCAGAAACGTTCTTGATGAGTGGCTAAAAAAAGGTAAGGTACTGAAAGAGGCTAAGGTTGCCTCGTTTTATAGCTATCTAAAAATCTTCGTTATTTTCACAGATGGCCCAAACTTGCCTAAACACTATCAGCTTTTCTACTACCTCACTCTTCAAGAGAAGACATTATGAATGCCCTAAAGTACCTGCTCACAAAGAGCATGGTATAACTACCGTTTTTGAGTAACTGCATGTACCTCAAACCCATGTAATTTCACAGCCAACAAAAACAAAAATCTCAGTCTTTTCAGGCCTCCAACCCTAGCCTCTCTTTTTAAGCTTTAGAAAATATCCTGATCCACAAAAGTAGATAAAAAATTTAGACACATATATAGAAAATCAGGCATAGTGATCAGGAATACCTAGAAAGCCAACCCAAACCCTGAATTTCTGACACTTTGATATTGAATCTGGTCTCAAAAGAAAATGACATTGCCCCCTTTAACTTATAAGCTAAATATCCTTACTATCTTCGCACAAATGGATTGTTCTATGCTATTGTGTCATTAATAATGCTAGGTAAAGACTATTATTGGGCAAATAAATATAAGCAATAGAACAAGTAAAATAGGCCAGTAATTAAAAACATACACAAACAGCATTTCCAAACTTGTGTCCTAAGGTGTCTGCCCACCCACTTCTTGCCACTGGTTAGAAATACAGGGACACAGTCAGAGAGAAATAATTGGGAAAAAAATTAATTCTTATTCTTAAACAATAAAATTTGGATTTCTCAAAATTTCAGGCAATAAAATATATATTTGGGTTGAACAAACCAAAATTTCTCAGAAAAGCTGACAATAACAATGAAATTTTTAGCCTACAACAATTCAATATATATTTTATTTCATGAATAAAGAAAAGCAGCTAAAGTAATGGTTCATCAGTGTAGTTCTGTAACAGAAAAAATCTAACAAAAAATTTAAAGTTTTATTTCTATTATGCCCTTTATTATGTATAAGAAAAAGAACGCTGCCGAAAGTTCATTACCCTAATTAACAAGAAAAAATGTTTTGTAAAAGATTTTGCAAAATATGTCCCTGTTCCAAGCAATGATAATGGATAAAATGGAAAGAAGGAGTGAGTCTTCTAATATGATCCCCTTCCTCCCAGCAACCACCAGAAAGTACCTTATCAAAAACAGCCATATGCAGGTAAGAAAACAAACACTATAGTTGTTCTATAGTACCAAGAAACCCACAATATAGTTTACTGTAGAAAAGTAATATATTTCAGAACCAAGTTTTTTCCGCTATTAGAGAAAAAGACCATTATAATTTTTAAATCCCATTAAATGAACGTAATCAAAAGTAAAATATACTTACTTTAGCAATCTGCAGCAACACAATGCAGTGTTTAATTGATTCTACCATGCTCTACAAAAACAAAACACTGATTTTAGGATCTTGCCTCTAATAAAAAGGTTAATGTTAAAACTTAAAACTTGTTAAAACAATGTTAAAACTTAAAATATAAAAAGCAGTTCAAATGTGCAGGTTTAAGTCTATACCAGACAAGAAATATCCTCTCTGGATATTCTATGGGTTCTATTATGCTGATTATTATGCTGTGTTACCAGAACACAAATCCCTTAGTAATTCATCATATAATGCCAGAAGGCCGATGCTTCAGAAAACTTGAATCACAATATATTTTAATTATAAGAACAGTAAAATACTTTGTTCATGGATAACACTTTTTATCCAAGGATCTCAGACAAGAACAGGAATAGATAAAATGGGATGTGAAATTGATTTCAATTGTAGGAATTATTCTATTTATTTAAATTGCTTTGGAAAATTATATAATTCTTCAGTAGTAATAAAAATTCATAAAAATTAAAACCTCAATTGCTTGTCAACAGTCACAGCTTAAAAAAGGAATATTTAAAGTACTTCCTAATGCAAAGCCAGAGTTTATCAAACATATAACTTACATTTGTTGTCTCTTTGAGAGTTTCAATTTTCTGTGAAAAATGTAAGTTTAAACAGAAATAATCAGAAGCACAAAGATATAAGTTTTTTTTACATGTTAAGTCATTTACAGAATTTTACCAAAATGTACTCATTACTGTATGTTAGTACAGACAGGTTGAGAAGGGAGGTATTTTTGGTAATATTTTATTTTTTATTTAAATCAAATATTTAAATAAAAATTCAGGTATTTAATGGATCAAACCCTAGTAAACAAAATCCATGTAATTTGTAAGAATATAAAACACTCATATTCCTTACTTGAAGACAAGTTTTATCTCTTCTACAGATTTCACTGTGTAATTTTAAAATGCTTATTTTAGAATCACCTTTAACTTTAATAAACTAATTAAAGATTATAAGGAACTAAATGACAAAATTAAGAACAGAAGGTGAGTTAGAACATAAGTTACTGTTATTACCAAATATAAACAAGCAAAATGCAAGGCTATAGGCCCCAGGAAAACAAAACAAAACAAAAGACAATGCCACATCAGAAAATCTAGTCAAGGGGAGAAAAGATGTTTACTAAAAAAAAGAAAATATTCAAACTACAAAACAGTTGTTAGAATTCCAATGCAGTGGGTAGACCGAAGAAAAAACATCACTTGTTTTGTTTCCCTGTGGCTTCTCTGTTTATTCTGAAAATTCTCGACAGTGTGCTTCTTAATAACTGAAGGGATCACAGGTAAATTTAATAAAATAACTTCCTACCTTCACCATATGATACCTGAAGAGGAAAGAATGTAATCCTAGGAATTGGGGACTTATAAAAAGGGTAATACATTAAAATTTGCACATTACCCTTTTGTTAATTATGAAACTAACAGAAATTTGCCAGGAAACTCTCCTGGAGGTTTACAGTACAATTATAATAGGTCAAACAGTCAAAAAACTGGGGTCCTTCTGTTATTTCCTCCAAAGGTTCTTGGTTTAAACATTTTAAAGTCAAAACCATGGTTATAGAAGTTACCTTTCTCTGCTCATCATCTTTGCAGTTTTGAAGTTTGTCATCAAAAACCTACAGGATTAAAAAAAAAAAAATGGTTATAGTATCAAGCTATACTTTATTATATGTGCATATTTACTTAACATAGAAAAGTAAACTTTAGGTCCTAAACATATTCCTTCCAGGGATAATTTATATCTATTGTATATTTAATATAATATTTATATTTATGTGAATGATTTTAAACAGTCAAGATGAATTACTCTGAATGAATTTCAAGCGAAGAACTTAAATATCAATTCAAACACAAAACAGATTTTTCTGCTTTGTCTTCCAAGTTTATAAACATTTTTTCTTCCAAGCATTTCTGCTTTTAATTTATTTTAAAGTAGGTATTGAAGGAGACCATTTATTTCAGTAATTATAAAGAGATAGTGAGACCACCTCTGCCCCATCCCCAAAAAGATGGAAAAAACAAGGTCTGAGGTCAGGCCACTTAAAACTTACCAGTTTCACAGAAATTTTAAACAGGATATAAACCTAATTTTACCTTACTGTCTTCTAATTATGTCTAGATATTCATATTTTAGTGGCCAAAAAAAGTACATTATATACATTATTTACAAATGTAATTAGATTAGAGATAAAGATTTCTGAATAAGCCACCTTTAAAAATTGCTGAAGAACTACCTAAGGGTTGTAAATTAACATGAAGTAACTCTTTAATCAAAATGAAGCTCAGTATCATTTACTACTTTATGTCAATTCAATATATAAACCAGTCTGCCATACCTTTAACTGTTCTATCAAGATTTGTAGGTAAGCATCAGCCTCTGTAAGCTTCTTATCAAAATCTTGGACACTAGGAACAAATCCCGAATCCAAACCCTAAAGAAAAAGAAAATTTGCAATAAATCTGGCAGTACCTAAGCAATGCTTAATAGTACAAAAATAAAAATACTTCATCCTTCATACATGAAGACATTTCAGTTTGTAACATGTAAACAGAAATTTTACACAAATAATAGGTCAAGTTACCTAAAAAATCTCCAAGAATAGTGGTACATCAATCTCCCTCATCAATTTCTAGCACTACTCCCTTCTCATCAATTCCATGTGCTGCTTTTCAAATAAGGATTTACCCTACCCTTCAGAATCATTTTCTTCTCTCCAAACAGAACATATAAAAAAATAACCCAGATTACCTATTTTCTCCCTAATTTTTGTTCAGCTCATTCCTCTAGTCCCTTAACTTTAATTTCATATTCTCATTAATTAAGTTTTCCTATTCCCTAACCCACCCTACCAGTTCTGAAGTTTTCTTACCTTCTCCTCCAATAGAGGAAAAAAAAAAAAAAGGAACCTCAAAATTCTCACCTCTTCTATGATGATGTCCCTCTTCAAGTGAAAGTGACAATTCTTCTCTTAATCGACTTCCCAACTCTCTCTCGCCCTTGGCATGAACACTATACTCTGGACATGGTGTAAAAGTTCATTTTATTTAGTGGTCCCACATTTCTTGGATTATCAGACTGGCAGCTGCATGTCCTATTTTGTGTACACTTAAAATTTTAAGCTCCAAGAGCACAGGATTTCTATGTTTTAACCTTACTCAAAAGACACTTGAGTTCTTAATCATCTTTGACTCAAAAACACACTAATCCTCTGGGTGAAAAGACAAAACAGCTGGACAACAGAACAAGACTACCAGCCTGCCACATTTTCATGCCCTGTTGCCATGCAGTTAAGCAAAGGAATAAGGGTTGGGAACCACTAATATCATAACCCCTAACCCGACCACAAAATTCTGTACTCTAAATGGGTAAAATATAACAGTTCAACAAACCCACCTCAAACTTGAGCTTCACTTGCCCTATCTTCCCTGCCTATGGCCAAGCATGCTGATCATTTAAACATTCTCCATTTAAATAAATGGAGGCCAGACCTCAATTTAAATTATATTTTACATTATACCAACACCTCACCTTTGTATAACACTATCATTTTTAAAGCATTTCCATATCCGTTATCTCAAAACACCAAACTGTGAAGGTATAGTACCACAGAAACAACAATGGGTTGGCAAACCAGGTTTTTAATCGAGCTCAGCCACTAACAAGAAGTATGACCATGAGCAAGATGCTGAATAGCTTCTGTTTCCTTACCTGTCAAATACAGGTGTCCTCCTACTGTTATTATTAATCTATAGCTACTACCTCTACTAAAGACAATTATTACTAATACAATCAATTACTACTATTAGTACCTTTACTCTTGCCAAACTAAAATTCAAATTTTGAATCAAAACATTAAAATCTAAGTCCTATTAAGACTACAGGAAAATCTTTTAATCTATTTTCTTTTTCAAATTCAAAGGTGATAAAGTTGCCTAGGTTTTTTTTTTTTTTAACATATATGCTTGAAATGAGTACTTGAAAAACCCTTTCCCAATGAGATGTGATGCATAAAAACAAAGTTTAAAAAAAGAAAAACCGTGGTAAGCAATGCATATAAAATCCAGATATAGTTATAAAATTGTGGTTAAAATAATTTTAAAGATAATCCAAAGAGCTTCCTATTAGAAGCATTTAATATGTAGTATATAATAAAAGATGTAAAAAGGAGAGATAAATCCAGAGAGACTATATACTTTTCTATGAAATAAGGGAGCAATTTCTTTCCATGCTACAGTACCACAGAAAAATCACGACTGCTTGGCTTGCTGTTTTGTTTTGTTCCACAGAGCAATATAATGTAATTACCAATAATTTAACTGTCAAGATCCAGTTAAGATCAGTTAAATACCTTGTTCTTGTTAAATATTAAAAAGTTTGATGGCATATTCATAAATGAATAAAAGCTAAAGTATCTAAGGGGAAAAATAGACCTTTAAGACATTTCCCTCTTCTGAATAAGTTTAGAACTATCGCTATAAGAATATAATGAACATACCCCATAAACAAGTCACTATGCAATTAAAAATCTTCCAGTGAATAAAGAGAAACAAATGAAATTTAAATTATTGAAATCTGAGATCTACCTAAATTAACTCTTCAAAAATAACCCTTTGATGTTGCTGTAATCATATGAACCTCACCTCGGCTCTTTTCTCAGACCTGCCTCTAGACAGTCTCCCACAACATTTCTTATACTTGGAATACTCCACACTTCACATCATTCTAGTCAGAGATCTACTCTTTCTTTAGGCAATGCATCCTGGGAGGTTTTTAATGACAGCTTAAAATCCCCACAGCTGGCCTAAACTCCCTTATATACAGCAATCCACAAGTCTTTGGTGTTCTTAATCTACATACAGCTGTCCCATCTGCAATCAACAAAATAACGTGTAAAAATGGGTCAGTAACTTGGACAGTTGATATTAAACTGTTTTCTCAAATCTTGTAAGAATAATGTACTAGAAGAAAGTACAAGTTTCACTATATATTGTGAAACTTGTACTTTCAATACAAAGACTCCTAAACTCCCACTCATAGAAGTCATTTCTGTGACATCTCTGAAAGTCATCTAGTCTTTGCTTAAAGATCTTAAAAGATGAGGAACTCATTACCTCCTAATGTAGACTATTTTATAAAAATTCATGTACAGTTGCAACTCTTCCTCTTCCAACATTTAGAACATTAAAGTACTACATTTGTTCATATTAATCCTTTTTAATGGAGTTTTGTGTTAAAACAATTCATAAAAACAGAATATGTCCTTTACCATGTTGAGGGTGGTCTGTCTTCCCTTGAAGAGAACTGAAACTATAGGACAGACCCTTTAAGAGTGTGACATCATACTTCTTACCATGCCATTTCATATGAGCTCTTGAGAACAAGCAGGTGAGGAGTCAAGCAGATAAGCATTCTAGGACTCTGAACTTCTCCAGTTTAACATTTATCACACTTTATCATAATTACTTAATTTATTGACTTCTCTCAAGAATAATAAACGCCATGAGGGCAGGAACTGTGCCATTAACTGATCGCAATACCCCCAGGGCCAGCTCACTGTGAATGTATATTCATGTGAGACTGGTTGCAGCATCTGGCAATGGTTGGTACATGATAAAAACCAGTCTCCCCAGGACCACTTCTCCCTAGATTTCTCTTTCTCCTTCCCTTTTTCAACTACTCTCTCACTTCCTTTATTCATATCTTACTTCCGTTCTCTTTTGTTCATGTCCTTCAGTAGTAACTAAAGTGATTAACATTGTATTTCTGGCAGTAAGGAGCAAAGAGGTTGCTGTTCCCTAATTTACTGTAATAATAAGCTATAGTTCTATAATTTGATGATTTCTGTATGAATTCATTTAAAGCTTAAATTGAGGACAAATATTATAGAGAAATAATGACAAAATGGTCTGTGATATAATAAGAAATTAAATCAGAAGAACATCAATAGAAATTAAATCTCAACCTAACCATAAAAATTAGAAATCTATGAAAAGAAAAAAGAAACACTTATGTGGCACATATGCCAAAAACAAAAAGTGTCTAGTTTTTAAGAGTACTTTGCTAATAAAGAAAGCTAAAAGAGATACATGGAACTAAATGATTCTGTATCAGCCAGGATGGGAGCAGTATGTAACCTTCCAGGCAAATCTGGCAATAGGCTCCTCTAATTGCAATAATACAATAGCATAAGGGTCAACTTCCAAAGATGGTAGAGGCCAGCCAGTAAGAAACAAGCTCATAGAAGCTGTTGGACAGGCTCAAGCACCCTATCAGAAGGGATTTGGTCAAAACAACAAGGTTGTCTATTACAGT
>JAQZBX010087145.1:0-12903 GCA_029593785.1 Cabassous unicinctus
GGACGTGAACCCGGGCCTCCCATATGGTAAACGGGGGCTCTATCCACTGAGCCACACCCGCTTCCCGGAAGCTGCCATTTTTGACCCTGCAATGTGAGAGACAACTTGAGGATCCCTAGCAGCCAAAGCTTAAACATGAAACCCCCAAGAGGCTGGGCCCATGGAGCAGCTCAAGATTGAGGAGATGAGCCCAGGCTGAGGAGACGATCCCTGCCATATGCCTGATCGCCACGTGGCAGAATGGCAGGATCACCAGTAGCTGACTGTTGAGGAATCATCTTTGATGGTGCCTTGATTTGGACATTTCATGGCCTCAGAACTGTAAGCTTTTTCCCCAAATAAAATTCCCATTAAAAAAGCCAAACTAATTCTGGTCCTTTTCATCGGCAGCCCTGTGGCAAACTAAGACACTTAATATCTTTATATTCTTCTTACCATATATTAAAAAACATGTAAGTAAGTAATAATAGCAGCAGCTAACACATAGGAGAATTTGTTTTGTGCCAGGCACTATTCTAAGTTCTTTATGTGAATTAACTCATTTAATACTCTCAATATGAGGATTTAATGAGGTTTGGTACTACTGTTTTCTCCATTTTACAAGTGATGTACCTGATACACTGAAACTAAGTGGTAGGGCCATGATTCAGAGCCAGGCAGACTGGCTCTAGAACCAGGCTCTAAACTGTCATGGGATGCTGAATCCAAGCCACTCTGGCCTCTAGCTGAATATCTTTGTTTTATATTGGTTGACAATTTAGGGACCTTTCTATTTCATCTGTTCAGTAGTGAATTGACTAACTACTGTAAGCTAAGCACTCTGCTGGGTTCTGTAGGGCAAGCTCAAGTGAGAGACCATTTAATAACCACATACGCTGCTCTGTACCAGGCACTACCCATGGAGATGGGCTTATAGAACTGAATTAATTATTCATTTAGGTGATCCTGATACTTTGCAAGACACTGATAAAGATATAAGTGATAAATAAAATACAACACCTATTTTTGAGTTGCTTAGGGTAAGAGGGGATAATTAAATAGTAATTATATGTATAATGAGATAAGTACTTTCATAGATGTATACTCTGAAAGCCAAGTGAACAAATAGGATAGGGCAATTGATTTGCCTGGGAGAGGTTTGGAAAACTTCAGCAAGGCAATGATATTTTCTTTAGCAGGCAAAGAGAGGGAAATACATTTTATTTTATTTTTTTAAAGATTTATTTATTTTATTTATTTATCCCCCCCTTGCTGCTTGTGTTGCTGTGTCCATTCGCTGCGTGTCTTCTCTGTGTCTGCTTATCTCCCCCTTGCTGTGAGGTCTTGCCGCATCAGCCCACGGTGCCGCCGCGCGAGCCGGCCTGCCCTCACAAGGAGGCGCCGGGAAGCAAACCCGGGGCCTCTCATATGGTAAACAGGTGCTCTATCCATTGTGCCACACCCGCTTCCTGCCGTGAGGTTGCTGCATCAGCCCACCGCACCACTCAGGCCGCCGTGCCCTCACAAGGAGGCCTCGGGACGCAAACCCGGGCCTCCCATATGGTAAACGGGGGCTCTATCCACTGAGCCACACCCGCTTCCGGGAAATACATTTTAAATGGAGAACTATGTGCAAAGCTTGGAGGTATAAAAAGTATAGTTTTTTCAGGGAATCCAAAGTGGCTTGATGTATCTAGAGCAGGAGTTGGCAAACTTTTTCTGTAAAGGGCCATATAGTAAATATTTTATGCTTTGCAGGCCATACAGTCTCTGTCACAGGTACTCAGCGTGGATTCTTAATATTGTGTGGGAGCAAGTGGGAGTGGAGGTGTGTAGTGTGGTTTGGGAGACATGGAAGGTGAGGAGTGGGGAGTGAGATTGGAAAGGGGAGGAAGGGGTAATGGGTTCTAATGAAGAACCCAGGAGACCTGCTCAGATCCAATCCACTCTTCTGGATTTACATCAGTGAATTCCACTTACTGATGGAGCCGAAGGGCCTATTTTTGTGAGAATTTCAGAGAGATGTCTCCCCTCCTCTCTGATCCCACCCACACCCTTTCACTGCTGCTTAACACTTGGGATGAAGTTGTATGCTTTGTGCCACTGCCGGAGAGATCACTTTTCTGAGCTCAGAGAACTAAATATACTAGTAACAGCTGGTCCTTTGGCTCTTCAGCTAGCTATTGAGCTGTAGCTCTAGCCAAAACTGCATTCCCGATGGTAAGGCAAGACTTTTAGGGAGTCTTCTTAGACCTTCCTGAATCTGAAACAGTAAATACTTGTTGTGGGAGCCAAAAGCTGCCTGTTGTTCATTTGTTTTTGGTAATTTTTAATTTTAAACTTTGTCTTAAATCAGACTTTAGCTATTAGCTGGATGTGGAACAGTGTTTAGAGTAAGATGTGGTAATGCTTACCTTAAGTATATTGGACAGCAGAGTTTCAGTTCAGTACAGTATTCTTGTATGTCCCAGATAACTTGGACCTTCTATCAGGAGGTATCTGGTTTGTTGGGGGAGATAAAGACCTTACAAGACAGATACAGGTGTGCACAGAGGCTGTGGGAGCACAGAAAAGGCCTCCTTTTATCAAGAAGCATTTCCTCTTGCTCTAATGCCTTTATCTCACCCTCCTTCCAATAATAATTGTAACTAACATTTGAGTCATGTTTTAAAACTTACAGTGTGCTTTGTGTTCATCAGGAATTACAAACTCTTTGCTTCTGATAAGCCAGGAATTATCATAACTGAGTAATGTAGGCCATACAGATACAAATGCATAAATCTGTGAGTGGTGAGAGCTTTGGCCAACTAGAGAGTACATGCCTTTTCAGAAGGGAGCAGCTGCTACTCAGCCCTGGCAGATTATGCCATGCAGATATGTGAGCCCAACAGTGGTGCCAAAGGATGGAGGCTTGAGGTCCTCATTAGCAACCTCAGCACTTACTCCGCCACCCTCAAGCTGCCCCAAATTAAAATATATGTGTTCTTTGATATGGGCAGTTGATTTTTTCTTAATTTAAGTAAAGTGTGAATAAAAACATCTTCATAGAAGGTTGCCTTTTTAATTGATTTGTAATGAAAAATCTGTGTAAGAACAATGTGCTTACTATGCAGACACAACTTTATGACAAGCACTTAGCTACCACCTTCCCTTTCCAACCAAATTGCAGCCCTTAAGTGTCCCCTATATAGAAATTCTAAAATTGTCATTGGAACTCACTGTTACTTAATATTATGACTTTGTGTTTAAGGATAGCCTGAAAAACTGAACTTTTTTGTGAAATTTTCTGGTTTGTGAATGAAGGCTCAACTTTATAAAATGCTCTTTGGGCCATTAAAAGGCATATGCAAAGGTAGTTTATGACTTCTGCAAAAGTGTCTTTCTTCATTTCTTTCACACCCTACTGATATTATTATCAGCCCTGATTTTGAGCAGCAAACAGACCCAGAGAGGCTAAATAGCTTGCCCAAATGTCACACAAGAAGTAAGGGCCTGTTTCTACAGATCTTGAGCTCTTCGTATTTATAGCACATTGCCTTTCTGATTTTTCAGGCCTAATTATTACAACCTCATGTCTTTTTTCTCTGAACATGTGCCATTCAGCAACAGGCCCATCATTCAGGTAGCCCCTGTAGCAGTCCATGTTCCTTATTTGGCACCATCTTCTTGCTGGCCTTGTTTTTTGACTCCATTTCCTCTTGCGTGCTCAGCAGCACCAGTAGGGCCTCTATGCACGTCCCTGCAGAGACCTCCTTGCATATTCTTTCCATGAACTTTTGTGCTCTCCACCTCCCTCAGTGGACTTGGCTATAAGAAGCAGTCTATTTCTCATTGGTACTCTGTAAGCAGCTGGTACTTCTCATCGTATGGCTTCCTGGAGTTACCTGGTAATGGCAGAAAATCCCCTTCCTTGGAGATTCTGGCATTTCTGCTCCTAAACTCTGCATATGATAGGTCTTTCTCTAGTCTTAGATTATGATGATCTGGGTCAGAGTTTAGAAAGACCTCTTAGATTAAGATGATCTGGGTCAGAGTTTAGAAAGACCAAAGAAGGAAATATCATAAAGGACCTGACTAATCAGAACTATAAAATCATGATAATTGCTGATACTATATCTTTAAAATATATCCAAAATCTGATAACTTCTCATCACCTTCACAGCTACTACCTTGTTTCTAGCACTGTTATCTCACACTTGGGTTATTGCAATAGCCACCTGCATTTGCCCTTGCTCCTTTACAGTCTACTTCTCAACACAGCATTCACAGAAATCCTTTAAAAATATAAATGTGATCATGTTGCACCTCTGGTCAAATCCGTCCAACAGCTTCCATCTGAGAATAAAAGCCAAAGTCTATAATGGCCTACGAGGAAGGGTGTTTGGGCCCTAGATCCTTGTTGCTTCTCTGAATAAAAGCATGCTCTTGGGAAATGGATGTAGCTCAAGCAATTGGGCTCCCATCTACCATATGGAAGGTCCAGGATTCGATTCCTGGGGCCTCCTGGTGAAAGGCAAGCTGGCCTGTGCAGAGAGCTGGCCCACCCGGAGTGCTGGCCCTTGCAGAAAGCTGGTGCAGCAAGATGATGCAGAAAGAGACACAGAGGAGAGACAATAAGAGATGCAGCAGACCAGGGACCTCAGGTGGCACAAGAGATTGAGTGCCTCTCTTCCACTCCGGAAGGTCCCAGGATCGGTTCCTGGTGCCGCCTAAAGAGAAGACAAGCAGACACAGAAGAACACACAGAGAGCAGACAGCGAGCGCAAAACAATGAGGGGGTGTAGCAGTTTGGCAGTTTGATAAAGTTATGAATTCCAAAAATAGATATTGGATTATGCTTGTAAACTGATCTGTTAATCTGGGCATGATTTAAGTTATGATTAGGGTGTTGACTGGGCCACGTCAGTAGGGCGTTGAGCCCCACCCCTTGGTGGGTGGGGAATCAAATATAAAAGCATGGCAAAGGACAGAGTTGGAGTCGTTCTGATGTTGGAGTGTTAATGCTGGAACCCAGGGGAGTAAGCACACACAGGACCTTGGTCGTGAGGAAGGAGAGAAGGCTCCGGGAATAGAGATGAGCCATTCACCTGACAGTTCACAGCTGGCCTTGTAGAGAAAGGCAAAGCCTAGAGAGCCTCATAGTCTACAGCTGACCTTGTGGAGCAAACAGGAGCTAAGCCCGGAGAGAAACACAGCCCCAGGAAGAGAGGAACCCAAGAAGCCTGAACCCTGGCAAACGTCGGCAGCTGTCTTGCTCCAACATGTAGCAACAGACTTTAGTGAGGGAAGAAACTGATGCTTTATGGCCCAGTAACTGTAAGCTTCTACCCAAATAAATACCCTTTATAAAAACCAACCCATTTCTGGTATTTTGCATCAGCACCCCTTTGGCTGACAATACAGGGGGTGTGGGGGAGAAATAAATAAATCTTTTAAAAAAAAAAAAAGACTTCTACGCCATGACCAAGTGGGATTTATTCTTGGTATGCAAGGGTGGTTCAACATAAGAAAATGAATTAACGTAATACACTCCATTAACAAATTGAATGGAAAAAACCCCCACAATTATCTCGATTGATGCAGGAAAAGCATTCAGCTAAAGAAGTTGAATATAGACTTGCCATGTGACCTGGCAATACCACTACTGGGTATATACCCAGAAGAACTGAGAGCAGTGACACGAATAGACATCTGCACACTGATGTTCATAGCAGTGTTATTCATGATTGCCAAAAGTTGGAAACAACCCAGGTGTCCATCAACTGAAAAATGGATAAACAAACTGGTGTATGCACACGATGGAATATAATGTAGTTGTAAGAAGAAATAAAGTTGTAAAGCATATGACAACATGGATGAACCTGGAGGACATTATGTTCAGTGAAGCAAGCCAGACATAAAAGGACAAATAATGCATGATTGTGCTACTATGAACTAAATATATTGTGTAATCTCATGCAGTTGATAAATAGAATATGGATCACCAGAAAATAGAACATGGTTAGAGAGTGGAAAGCTGAATGTTAACTTGTGCAAAATAGATAAAAAGGATATGTGTTGATATTTGGAAATGAATAGAAAAGGTAAAAGTACAACATAATGTTTGTAACTAGCAGTACTATTACATGGGTATGACAGTGGTATAAGGTATGTATATTACTAAAAGGAAAGCTAAAAAATGTAACATGGGACTGTATAGCATAGTAAAACTGCATGTGAAATATGAATATGGGTAAACTTGCATGTATAAGACCATTTTTCTTTGAAACTGAACAATTGTATGTTAATATGAGATGTTAATACCAGATAAAACAAACATTATGCTAAGTGAAAGAAGCCAGACACAAAGTACTATGTATTGTATGATTCCACTTATACAATAAACAAATATAAATCAGTTTATAAAGATGAAATCAGATTAGTGGTTATGTAGGGCTGGGGAAAGATAGAGGGATTGAGAGGTGACTGTTAAGGGGTGTGCAGTTTTTCTTTTTGAAGTAATGAAATTGTTCTAAAATTTTTTGTAGTGATGAATGCACAACATTGTGATTATACTAAAAGCCATTGATTATACACTTTGGATAGACTGTATTTTATGTAGATATATCTCAGTGAAAACTGCTTAAAAAATAAATAAATGTGCAAGATTAACCAGAAATAGCAGCTATGTGTGGCAGGGGAAACAGAGAGATTGAGAAGTGAAGAATTTTCTTATTTGTTTTTCTGCTTTTTGTTTATTATTATTATTGAAATAATGAAAATGCTCTAATAATATTTAAAGTAATGAATGCACAACCACGTGATTATACCAAATACCATTGATTGTACACTTTGGATGAATTGTATACTTCCTTAATATGTATAAATAAAATTGTTTTATTTAAAAAATTAATTGGTCATAAATTTGAAGGTCTATTTCTGAATTCTCAAGTTGATTCCCTTAACCTATATATCTGTCCTTGTGCCAGCACCATGCTTTTTTTTTTTTTTTTTTAAGATTTATTTTATTTATTTTTTTCTCCCTATCCACTTGGAGTTTGCAGTTGCTGTGTCTGTTCATCTTCCTTGTTTCCTTAGGAGGCACCAGGAACCTAACCTGGGACTTCCCATGTGGGAGGGAGGTGCTTAATCTCTTGACCACCTCCCCTCCCTGCTTTGTTGTGTCTCTCATTATGTTTTCCTTGTGTCTTTTGTTACGCCATCTTGTTACGGCAGCTTGCTGCACCTGCCCGTCAATGCCAGCATGCTGTCTTGCTCATCTTCTTTAGGAGGCACCAGGAACTGAACCAGGGACCTCCCATGTCGTAGGCGGGAGCCCTATCACTTGAGCCACATCCGCTTCCCAAGTACCATGCTAGAGTCAAAGTTGGAGGAACTGTGAGTCCTCCAACTTTGTTCTTCTTTTTTATCAGGTGTTTTTGACTATTCAGGGCCACTTATTCTTCCCTAAATTTGATGATTGGTTTTTCCATTTCTGCAGAAAAGGCTTTTGGAATTTTGATTGTGATTGCATTGAATCTGTAAATCACTTTGGGTAGAATTGACATCTTGGCCATATTTGAGCATGGTACGTCTTCCAATTATTTAGGTCTTCTTTGATTTCTTTTAGTAATGTTATTTAAAAAAAAATTTTTTTTTGCAAATATTCTCGCTGACCTGATTTTGTGATAATCAGGGTAGGCTAACCATCCGTTATATTAGAAACCATGCATGTGTCCCCAGACCTAGTTTTTCTCCCTAGATCTGGTTTTTAGAATGCTGGCGATAAACTAAGCCTGATTTATTATATGACCATCCTGTATCTTTGGGTATCTTTGGTCAACCTTAAGAGATATAGCAGGGGGGCAGATGTGGCTCGGGTGGTTGGGCATCTGTCTCCCATATAGAGGGACCTGGGTTCAATCCCTGGGACCTCCCAGTAAAAATTTAAAAAAAGAAAAATATAGAAGGTGCGTGGGCCGCCAGGCCCCGCAAGCGGGTGAGCCACCAGGCCCTGTGCACGGGTGCGCTGCCAGGCCCTGTGCGTGGGTGAGCCGTCAGGCCCCATGAGCCACGCAGCAAGATGATGACGTAATAGGAGACTGACACAAGTGAAAGCCAAGACGAAACACACCAAAAAACCAGGAACTAAGGTGGCACAGGCTGTAGGACGCCTCTCTCCCACATCGGAGATTCCGAGGATCGAATCCCAGTGAAGACAGGAGGAGAAGGATGAGAAGAGAGGGCAGGAAACGGACACAGAGAGTTGCCCAGTGAATGGACACAGAAATAGCAAAAACGGGGGAGGGGGGAAGATAAAGATGGATAAAAGTAAATAAATAAATAAATAAATCCTTAAAAAAGTGTATAGGGGAGGAAGATACAGAGTATAGTTAGTAGTAATACTTTGACGATGCTCTTTCGTGATTTGTTGACAAATGTTTCACAACAATGCAGGGTGTTTGCGGGGAGGGGCTGATTGTGGGAGCCCTGTATGATGTTATGCATGTTTGTTTTGTAAGTTCACGATGCTTACTGAACACTTTATAGTTTATGTATGCTCATGTATGAATGATATACTTCAATAAATTGTTTAAAAAAATTTTTTTTTCTGCGTATAAGCCCTTTACATACTTAGTTAAATGTATTCCTAGATATTTGATTCTTTTAATTGCTTTTGTAAATGGAATTTTTCTTAATTTCCTCTTTGGAGTGTTCATTACTAGTGTATAGAAACACCATTGATTTTTTTTTTTTTTTTTTAAAGATTTATTTATTTTATTTATTTATCCCCCCCTTGCTGCTTGTGCTGCTGTGTCCATTCGCTGCGTGTCTTCTCTGTGTCTGCTTATCTCCCCCTTGCTGTGAGGTCTTGCCGCATCAGCCCACGGCGCCGCGTGAGCCGGCCTGCCCTCACAAGGAGGCGCCGGGAAGCGAACCCGGGGCCTCTCATATGGTAAACGGGTTCTCCATCCATTGCGCCACACCTGCTTCCTGCCGTGAGGTTGCTACATCAGCCCACCGCACTGCTCAGGCCGCGTGCCCTCACAAGGAGGCCTCGGGACGCGAACCCGGGCCTCCCATATGGTAAACGGGGGCTCTATCCACTGAGCCACACCCGCTTCCCCACCGTTGATTTTTGTTTGCTGATTTTGTACTCCACCACATTGCTGAATTCTTTATTAGCTCTATTAGCCTTGTTGAAGATTTTTTTGGGGATTTATTATATACAGGATTATGTCATCTGGAAATAGTGAAAGTTTTAATTCTTCCTTTACAATTGGATGCCTTTTATTTCTTTTTTCTTGAAACCTAATTGATCTAGCTTTAAGTTCTAGTACAATGTTGAATAACAGTGGTTGACATGGGGATCCTCATCTTGTTTCAGATCTTAGAGAGAAAGCTTTCAGTCTTTCACTATTGAGTATGATGTAGATGGTGGGTTTTTCATATATGCCCCTTATCTTGTTGAGGAATTCCCTTCTATTACTTGTTTTCTAAGTGGTTTTTTTTTTTTTTTATATCAAGAAGAGGTGCTGGATTTTGTCAAATGCTATTTCTGAATCAATTGAAATGATCATGTGAGGTTTTTCCCCCCTTTGTTCTATCAATGTAATTTTCTTATGTTGAACCATTCTTGCATGCCTGGGATAAATCCCACTTGATCCTGTTGTATAATTCTTTTAATGTGTTGTTGAATTTGGTTTGCTAATATTTTGTTGAGAATTTTTTTCATCTAAATTCATGAGGTATATTAGTATGTAATTTTCTTTTCTTATTGTGTCTTTATCTGGTTGGGTATTAACAGGAAATTGATGTCATAGAATGAGTTAAATAATGTGCCCTCCTCTTCAGTTTTTGTAAGATTTTTGTGCAAGATTGGTGTTAATTCTTCTTGGAATATTTGGTAGAATTTAGCCATGTCCTGGGCTTCTTTTTTTAAAAAGATTTATTTATTTATTTCTCCCCACCTCCTTGTTATTTGTACTTGCTGTGTCTGTTTATTTTCCTTGTTTCTTTAGGAGGTACCGGGAACTGAACCAGGGATCTCCCATGTGGTAGGTGGGAGCCCAGTCGTTTGAGCCACATCCACTTCCAGTCCTGGTCTCTTCTGGGGGAGGTTTTTGATTACTGAGTCAATCTCTTTACTTGTTATTGATCTGCTGAGATCTTCTATTTATTTTTGAGTCAATGTAGGTAATTGTGTTTCTTGGACTATTTCCATTTCATCTAGGTTGTATCATTTGTTGGCATACAGTTGTTCATAGTATCCCCTCATAATCCTCTTTATTTCTCTGGGGTAGTAAAGTTCCCACTTTAATTTCCGCTTTTAGTTATTTATGACCTCTCTTTCTTTTTTGTCAGTCTAGCTAAGGGTTTGTTGATTTTATCCATCTTTACAAAGAACCATCTTGGGTTTGTTGATTTTCTTTATTGTATTTTAATTCATCTCTTCTCTAATCTTTATTTCCCTCCTTTTCCTTGCTTTTGGTTTAGTTTGCTTTTCCTTTTCTATGCCTGACATAAGGTCTCTGATTTGAGATCTTTCTTCTTTTTAAATGTAAGCAATTAGAGCTATAAATTTCCCTCCCAGCACTGCCTATGCATCCGATAAATTTTGGTAAGTTGTATTTACATTTTCATTTCCCTCAAGATATTTCCTGTTTCCCTTGTGATTTCTTCTTTGTCCCATTGGTTAAGAGTGACTTGTTAAATTCCACATAATTGTGAATTTTCTAGTTCTTCCTCTGTTATTGATTAGTAGCTTCATTCCATTGTGGTTGGAAAAGATACATTGTCTGATTTCAGTATGTTTTACCGAGACTTGAAATGTGATGTAAGATATGGCCTGTCCTAGAGAATGATCCATGTGCACTATGGAAGAATGTGTATTCTGCTGCTTTTGGGTGAAGTGTTCTATAATATATGTTAGTTCTAGTTTAAGAACCATTGAAGGCTTATATTTACTTATTGATTTTATGTCTAGATGTTTTATCCGTTATTGAAAGTTGTGTATTGCAGTCTCTTATTAATAATATTGAATTGTCAAGTTTTCCCTTCAAACCAGTCAATATTTTGCTTCATATATTTTGGGGTTCTGCCATGAGGTGCATATATATTTATAATTGTGATGTCTTTTTGTAGAATTGACCCCCTTAGCAGAATATAGTGACCTTTTTTGTGCCCCTCATAACTTTTTGACTAAAATCTGCTTTATCTGATGTTCATCTTACTGCCCCAACTCTCTTTTGGTTACTACTTGCATGTTTTTCCCCCAGCCTTTCCCTTTCAGCCTTCCTGTGTCTTTGAATTTAAGGTGAATCTCTTGTAAGCAGCATATAGTTGGGTCATGTTTTTTTATTCATTCTGCCAGTCTCTACCTTTTGACTGGAGAGTTTAATTCATTTATATTTTAATTAACTACTAATAATGCAAAACTTCTTCTGCCATATTGCTACATGGCCTTTGTAAGTCTTATATCTTTTTTGTTCCTCAATTATTCCGTTAATGCCCACTTTCATATTTATTTGATTTTTTGTGTTGTATCATTTGAGTCCTTTCCTATTTATTTTTGTATATATTTTTTGTGATTTCCATGGGGCTTAAATTTAACATCCTAAATGTGTAAAATCACATCTGTTTTGATATCAACTTAACTTCAATAGTAGGCACTTACTATTTTCCTGTACCCCAAAATGGGTTCTCAGACTGCTTGTAGCTGTGCCTGGCATTTAGAATCCAGTGATGTCATCACTTAGTTCCTCAGTGAGAGCAGTCAGAATCTCAGTAAAACTAATGAAATAGTTTTAAGATTCATTTTGAAAACTAAGCAGCTGAGATGAGTGAAAAATATTCTTAAATATAAGAGTCATGGGAAAGTAGAGTGAAGACATTAGAAAATTTTAAAAAATGTAATAAGATAGTAAAGTGCCAGCACAAAAATAAAAATATGGTTCATTGCAGAAGAGTGAAGAGCCTGGAGGACTTAACTTATAATTACATAAACATTTTTTTTTTTGAGTCAAACAATATGTTACACAATATATTTGGTTCATAGTAACGCATTCATACAGTATTTGTCCTTTAGTGTCTGGCTACGTAAACATTTTTAATAGATTATTTTTGAGTCAGCTTTGCATAACTGTATAGCAACTTGGGAGAGATTCAGTAAAGTTCACAACTTATAAGTATATAATAAACCAAATGCAGATGCCTTAAACATACAACTATTTAAAATATCCAAATATGTAAAATATTTCATCAGTTTACCTTTCAAAGTACTGACAAAATCTCCTTGCTCTGGGTCCTTCAACATGTCACCTACTTAATCCGTATTAGAAAGTAGATTTTCTCATTCATTTCAAGTAGGAGACTGGGGAGCTGGAGAACTTAACCCTCAGGTGTCAGAGGGACCTGAATTTAGTTGAGGGTACAAAAAACTGGTAAACCTATACATGTGAGCCCTTCTTCCCTCTCCTCATCTCACCAAAGGTCTTGACATCCCTGCATGAACTAGCCTCCAGGGGAGTCTAGCTAGACCACCCTGAGCAGAACTCCAGGTAGTAGAATGCATTAGAGCTGTGCTGTCCAATATGTGGCTATGGCCACACGTAACCATTTACGTTAAATTTTAACTAATTAGGGAAGCGGCTGTGGCTCAATTGGTTGGGCTCCCATTTACCATATGGGAGGCCCCGGGTTCAATTCCCAGGGCCTCCTGGTGAAGGCAAGCTGGCCTGCATGGCGTGGTGAGCAAGATGATGCAACAAAAGGAGACAAGCAGACACAGAAAAATGCACAGTAAATGGACACAATGAGCACAAGCAGCAAGGGGGAGATAAATAAAAATAAATCTTAAAAAAAAAAAAAAATTTTTTTTAAATAATTAAATTTTTAAATATATAGTTCCTCAGTCACACCAGCCACGTTTCAAGTACTCAGTAG
>JAQZBX010087146.1:0-12902 GCA_029593785.1 Cabassous unicinctus
AAATGTAAAATACAGAACATGTTTAGTAGCAATGCTTCAATATTTGTTCATCTAATGTACCAAATTTACCACACTAATGAAAGATGTTATTAATAGGGGAAAATGTGAGAGAGAGAGGTGGTGGGGTATATGGGAATGCCCTATATTTTCTATGTAACTTTTCTGTCATCTAAAACTCCTTTAAAAGTGAAGTTTAAAATTTTTTAAAAAAGTAACCATTGATGGAAGTGAGGAACAAGAAAGGTGTGAGACCTATAGAAGTTAAAGAGCAAATGGTAGAAATAAAGTCCTGCATTATCAGCAGTGACTTTAAATGTAGATGGACTAAATTATTCAGGCAAAAAGCAGAGATTGGCAGAATGCATAAAAAAGCATGGCCCTAATAGATGCTGTTTGCAAGAGACACACTTTAAATTCATAGATACTAGGTAGGTTGATGGTGAACATTCAGAAAAAAATGGCCATGCAAGTAATAACCAAAAGAGTGCTAAGGTGGCTATACTAATATAACACAAAATAGACTTTAAGTCAAAATCAGTTAAGAGGGACAAACAGTCAATATATACTGCTAACGGGGCAATACAACAGGAAGATGTAAGAATTATGAATATATATGCACATAACAGTAGAACACCAGTACATATAAAGTAATACTGATAAATTTGAGGGAGAAATTGGCAGTTCTACATTAATAGTAGGAGAGTTTAATATACCAATCTGAATAATGAATAGAACAACTAGCTAGAACATCAATAAGGAAGTACAAGCCTTCAATAATACTTTAAACTAACTAGACCTAACTGACATATATAGATCACTTCACAAGACCAAAGCAGAATACACATTCTTCTCAAAAGCACATAGGTCATTCTTCAGTATGGATCATATGTTGGGTCAAAAAACAAGTCTCAATAAATCAAATATATTGTAATAATGCAATGTATATTTTCTGACAACAGAATGAAAGTAGAAGTCAATAACAGAGGAAAAAGTGGAAAATTCACAACATGTGAAAAGTAACCAACATATTCTTAAACAACCAATGGGTTAAAAAGGAAATCAGAAATGATTTCAGAAATATCTTGAGGTGAATGAAAATGAAACTACGACATACTCAAACTTATGGGATGCAACAAAGTCAGTTCTGAGAGGACAATTTATCATTCTAAATACATATATTAAAAAAGAAGAAAGACTTCAAATCATAAACCTAACCTCAAAATTGGATGAACTAGAAAAAGAAAAACAAACTAAACTCTAAGTGTGCAGAAGGAAGGAAATAAATATTGGAGCAGAGATAAATGAAATAGAAACAAACAAAAATAACAAAACAATAGAGAAAATCAACACAACCAAAAGTTGGATTTTTGAAAACATCCATAAAATTGGCAAACATTTAGCAAGAATGAAAAAGAAAAAATGATAAGGAATACAAATAATAGAAATCTGAAATGAAAAGAGTAACATCATTATTTTGAAAGAAAAAGGACTCTAAGAGGATAATATGAAAAAATGTAATGCCAATAATTATGTAACCTGGATGTAATGGGCGACTTAAATGGAAGAGCATTCTGTATTCATGGATTGGAAGACTAAATAGCATTAAGAAGAACCATTCAATAAATGAGAGAATACTGAATTTCCATTCTTGAGAGCTCTGTTATATTCTCCAAGGGAGTAGCAACAGTACTCCAAGTGCGGGGGCAGTGTCTGGCAAAGGACGATGATCCACAGAGGGTCTCTTGTTATTGATGACTAGCCTTATGAATTTTTTCTCTTGAAATTGAAACTTAGCCTATTGTTATAGTGTGCCTAAGGGTTGCCTCCCGACAGCCTCCTTGTTGCTCAAATGTGGCCTCTCTCTAAGCCAAACTTTGCATATGACTCCATTATCTTCCTCCCAGCATGGGACATGACTCCCGGGGATAAGCCATCCTGGCAATGATGGATTACTAACAAGTGCCAATGGGCAATAAGCCTGGAAAAAGACCTCAAATAAAAGGGGGAAAGGGTAAAGACAAATGAGTTCATATGGCTAAGAGACTTCAAAGTGAGTCGGGAGGTCATCCCAGAGGTAATGCTAATGCACATCTCAATAGGACCTCATAGGCTTCCAGTGTGGATATACCCCAAACAGAGAGGCTCCTGAGGGCTCTGGAGACACCCAGGTCCTATATCAGGGCAGAGAGCCCCAGAGTTTCATGCCTTATCAGTGGGCCCTACTTTGGAATCCTTGCTCCTGAGAGTGACAGAGTTGGACCCAAATATGTCTTCCCTGCACATGGTCCATCTGTCCCTTCTATTCAAACCTATATGTGGTGCCAGAGTTTGTAGGTGTACTGGAGTCTTTGGGCTGTCCATGTGCCAGCTGCGCCTGGAATCTCAGTGGAGCTGCAACTCCTACTCTATAGCTAAATAGACTCACCCTGGACACCTGGTGGGGAGATGATGATGGACAACGGCCATCCCAGGGAATGGAGAGAGTCTGGAGCTGCAGGCAGGATAATCCCATCCATCTTATTCATGGGATATAAGCCCCCTCTCAGTTGGAGGTGGAGTGGACATCACCATCTCAGACTCCTCAGGAGTGGGGGAAGAGCTATGTACTAGAGTGGACTTACTGGTATTCTGTTATAGACATATTGTGATTCATGCAATGGAAGTAATTACAACATTAATGTGGAGTCAATGGCCACCAGACGCTTTTGGGGCAGGGAGACGGAAAAGCAGTGGTAATACAGGGGCTTTTTCAGGACTTGGGAATTATCCTGAGTGATATTGCAATGACAGATATAGGCCATTTTATATCATCATATAACATGCAGAACAGTGTGGGAGAGAGTGTGGTCTACAAGGTGAACTATGGTCCATGCTTAGCGGCAAAGCCCCAGGATGTGCATATCTATTGCAGCTCATGTGCCACTCTAATGAAAGATGTTTATGTGGGAGGTTGTGGGAGGAGTGGGTGGTGGGATACATGGGAATCCCTACAATTTTTGTGTGACATTTATGTAACATAATTATCTTTTAAAAAAATAAACAAATTATTAAAAAAAAAAAGATTTCAATTGATAAGACAGTCTTCACATTTATATGGAAGGGAAAGGTGCGCCAAAAAGCTAAAGCCATCCGGAAAAGGAAGAATGGATTTGGAGGACTCACACTGCCCTACTTAAAACTTATTACAAAGCCACAGAAATAAAAACACTATGGTGCTGGCACAAGGATAGATATATTGACCAATGGAATTGAATTGAGAGTTCAGAAATCAAGAGATTAAATATTATTCAATTGAAAAAAGAATGAAGTATTGATAAATGCAGCAACACAAATGAACCTTGAAGTCATCATGTTGAGTGAAATAATTCTGACACAAAAGGACAAATATTGTATGATCTCATTGATTTGAAAATAATTAGAATAAGCAAACTCTTTGAGTCAGCATCTAGAATATAGATTACCAGGGAACAGGGTAAGGATAACCAATAAGAAGTTCAAGCATAAAACATAGAGGGGTCCTAACTGGAATAATGGAAATGTATTGGTGATAGATAGTGGTGATGGTAGCACAATATTGTGAACTCAAATAACAGCATTGAAATATATATATATATATATCAACGTGATTAACAGGAGGAAATGTTAAATTGTATATATAGATACTGTGTAAACATTTTAAAAAATCAGTGGAACTACATCACACAAAGAGTTAACGCTAAGATAAATCATGGACTATGGTTAATACTTCAGTTTTTAAAATTTGCCATCATCAGTTGTAACCAATATTTCACACACATCATTGCAACTTTTTGGTCGTGTGTTGATGCATGGGAATCCTGTATTTTGTGCATGTTTGTTCTGTAAACACACAAAATCTCCAGTAAAATAAATTAAAGAGGAAAAGATGAATATTAAAAGGATATAAAAATGTATTCCTAAAATATAAGCATACAAAAAAAGCTGTGTAAAGTAGGAGTAGATGCCTGTTTTCAGAGATATGAAGGACAATGTAAAATAATAATAAAAGAGGCAATTTTTCAGATTACCATCAAATTCCTAAAAAGAGCTTCAAAATATGTAAAAAATGAGATAAAAGGAGGAATATAATTTTTAATAAATGACATTGAATAATTGTCAGAGATAAAGTTCAAATTTTGTTGAAATGTAGGGCAAATAAGTCATATTTCCTTTCTGTTTTTCACTCCTGATCACCCAACAATTTTTTTTTTTTTTTTGCTGCTAGAGGTGTTATATTGGAATCCCAATAATAAAGATTCAGCAAAATATTAGCCAAAAAGTTTCGTGAAATATTATTTCTTCTACTATTGCTTACATTACTTGAAAGTACACTTGATGCCTATAAAAATTTTATGTCAATGACCAGAAGAAAAATTCCTTTATGGCTATTTTTAAAGGAGGAAACAGACCCTATTGAGGTGGCATTTACACAGAATTTACTCTTAAACCCCCAAGAGACACTATTGTGAAATAAATTGATGCTGCCCTTTGAAATTTCAAATAAGCTTTTTAAAATATCAATGAATATCACTGAATATTTGATGACTTTATGAATTGTATATTCAAACTTTATCTAATATATGAAAAATATGAAATATTATTTTGTAATATCTTGATCTATGCAAATAAATTCACTCTGAAAATTCTAAAGTATAAATAGTATTTCTTGTATGAGTTGCTTCAAAATCTTCATGAAAATTGATTTTACTATCATTAATTAATGAAATATTCATAAGAATTCATTTCACTTGGTTGTATATAGAAGAAGCAAACTTTTGGCCTTTAATATAATGATAAAACCTATATTCATCTCACAAGATTTTTACATTTTTCTAACATGTTTCTTTTAACATAACAATTGCAATAAATTAAATTAATAAAGCAAATTGCAAACTATTGTTGTAAATAAATATATAACGTGTGCTTTGTCAATGAGTTAGTTGACACTCCCAACTTGACTGTAGAAACACCATCATATTTTTTGTCATGCCTCAAAAACTCCCTTTTATTAGCTGGTGCACACTCCTAGAAAGAAGTTAGTAATGCTGAACTAGTCAAAGCAAAATAAATGAAACTGTGGGTTTTACAAAAGTTTATTGTAAAATAAGTCAAGGTATATTATAAATATTTAAAATAATATCATGACATTACTGAAAATTGAGGCAAGTATATCTAAATAATAACAACACTTATGAATAATTTTCATTTTTTCTTTCATTTTTTATATAATAATATATGTATAATAATGTTTAATCCTATAATAGTGTCATTGGGAAAAATGGAGTAATCCATCCTTGGTGGTAGATAATCTGGACTTTTAGTGACAGAATAATTAAACATTTCTCTAGAAATACTTTCTCTTTTACCCTGTTATAAATTAGAGCATCAGAAGAGAATACCAAAATGCTGCTCAACATTGTGTGACTTCTAAGAGGAAGGCAACTCTGTTACTAACATAACATGGATGCATTAGTCCTTGAATCTCTATCCTTGGAAACATGCCAAGCAGTCTTCTTGGGAAATTGGTCCCAGAGATGAACAAACATGGCATTCCCAGCAAACCTCTATATAAGAGATGCCTTGGCTTTACAAGAATGAAAATCAAGGGATCCTCTGCTCTGCTTGCATTCACAGTGGCTCCCTGGTTCACTTGTGTGACAAAATGTCCAGGTGAACTTTCTATTTGAACAGGTCATGAACAAAATTTTTAGGTTATTTATTTATTGTACCTCTAATAAGCAAAATAAAAATACATGCAGAAAAAATTAAACCTATGTCATCTGAAAGGAAACAAACATATTGCAGAAATTTCTAGCCCCTTATATGGTTTATATACTTTGTGAGAAACCTTAAGGTTGACAAATGTCTAGATAGATAATGCTGGAAAAAGTTTTTCAACAACTTTGACTCATGGTAAGCATTAAGTTAGAGCTTTTAAGTTTATCTCAAAAAGTGGGAATATTATTATGAAAGTATGCATATACATGTACACAGTATATAGGTCTTACCTAAGTAACGTCAACATTTGTTGAAATGGAAATATAGAATTAATGGAATCAGAGAAATCAAACAATGGACAATGTGGAAAATACAAATTTTGGAGGAATTTTTATTGTATAATCAGTTAATAAACCTATCTTCTGAAATTTTATGTAATGTCTACTTTATAATATTAACAAACCTAACATTTTAACTTAGGTTTCAACCATGCCCAATTGCACTTCCCGGGGGATTGGATACTGCCTGTGCCGGATCGGGGCCACTCCAGGCTTCAGGTTGATGATGATGGGTACATGGTTTCATGCCATTCCCGGTGGTTTTTTTCTGCCCAAACCTGGGGGGAAAGTTCCAGCAGTTTTCTGGATTCTGACTTGAACATTCTTCTGCATGAAGTCTCCATTCTTCACTTCAGGGTATGGTGACGAGGAGAGTGAGGCCAGTCCCAAGGCTTAAGCTTGCTGGCCCTTCAGGTTTGAAGGTAACCTGGGCTCCCAGTTTGGTCAAGAGGTCCCTACAAAGCAGGGAAACTGGACATTCAGGCAGGTACAGAAATTATTGAGTCACTTCATGGCCACCAAGCTGGCAAGTTCTTGACTGGCAAAAAGGCTGTTGGCTTGACTGGTCCCCAGTTGCTCCTATGATATAAGTGCTTTTTCAGCTAAAAGGGATGACGGGGTTTGTCACCACAGAATATCCAATACCAGTGTCCACCATGAAAGTCATTGACTTGTAGTTTGATCATGGGCTTGTCGGGGCCATGTTCCAGTAGCCCAGTCATCCCTATTCAGAATTGAGCCCTGCCTTCCCAATTGGATGGTCTTGGGGCTCAGGTTGGTATTTCCCTTTAGGGATGTCCCTCTATGTGCCTGAGTCTTTTGGGGGCATTCATTTTTCCAGTATCCACTTCCTTTGCATTAGGCACATTGGTCTCTGGCCAAGGGCACCCTTCTGGTGCTTGTACCCCTTTTGTGAGGTGGCCCTTCTCTTCTGGTGAGGTCAGGATTTCCCAAGATTGTTGCCAGTAGGGAGGTTTGATGTTTTATTCACTTCTTGGCTTCTCATTCGGTGGCTTCATATCAATTGATGAATACTTTGTTGGTGAATTCAAGGAGTTGAGAGATGTTCATCCCCACAAACCCTTCTAATTTTTGGAGCTTTCTTTTAATGTCCGTTGTTGCTTGTGAAACAAAGGCAGCATTCACCATCTTCTGGTTTTCTGGAGCTTCTGGGTCAAAAGGGGTGTAGATTCTGAAAGCCTCGCAAAATTGTTCAAAGAAATCTCCCAGAGATTCATTGGGCTTTTGAGTAACTGAAGTCGTCCTTGTCATGTTTTGGGGTCATTTTGTCCCTTCTTGGACCCCTCGAAGGATCACTTCCCAATATTGCTGGAGTGAAGCCTATCCCTGATCAGTGTTGAAGTCTCAGTTTAGCTGGACCTCTGGTGCCGCCTCTCATGCCCAATCTTCTGGGTTTAAGACAGTAGTGGGGACCTGCACCTGCAGCCACTTTCAAGCTTTCATCAGAATCCATTGTCTCTCCTCAATATTAAACAAAGTCAGGAGAAGTTGGTGGCAATCATCCCAAGTAGGATGATGGATTTGGAAAATGGATTCCATGAGACCAATAAGAGCCTGGGGGTTTTCCGAGTAGGAGGGGGTGTGGTTTAAGAGGTCTGTAGCTGTGAAGGGCTGATAGTATAAAACAGGCCTCCCAGATCAGATGGTCCCATCCTCGCTGATCTTGGCCGGACCCTGTATTTCATGGAGGGGCATCTGTAACGCGGGTTGTGCCGACTGGAGCTTCCTTGCTATTGGGGTTCCAGGGCTTTCCTCAGAGGGTGTTGATGTTCGCAAAGGGACCAAAAGTGGGATTGTTTCTGGGAGACCTGCCTGCACTCCCAGGCTAGGAGGAGGGACAGAAGGTGGGGGTGTTTCTGGGAGATCTGCCTGCACTGCCATGCTAGCAGGAGAAGCTAGAGTGGCCAGAGTGTATGTCAGTGGGGGTGAGGGGCGTGGGTTCTCCTCTTAGGGCCTTTGATGAATAACTGGCTTCTGGAGCTTCATTCCCTGTGCAACTAAGACCATGCTGTGTCCCTTTTGTCCAACACACAACTGAACCCAAGAGGGCAGAGTCTGGGCTATCTCTAACCAAGAGACGATGTAGGGATCAGGGTGGCCAGGAGCCCCTGTGACAACCAGCCACACTGTGTGGACCCTGGCTATATCTAGGGTACCTTCTGAGGGCCAGTCAACTGTTAAAAGTGGGTTACTCTACTTCATCTAAGGATGGAGGTTGCCGGAGTTCATCCAGATATCATAATCTTCAGAAAAACCATTCTTGAAATTCTTGAGCATGCAGTTTAAGGCCGTAGGTATTGACTGTGATGAGCCCATACCCTGCATTGGTGGTGTAAGATGGACAAGGGAAGCGTTCACCTCTTTCAACACCACTCAGATGCCTACCTGTCTGCATCTCTCACGAGAACTTTGGCTTATCTTGGCTAAGGTGCCTGGGCAGAGTTCGGGGTGGCCATTATTCCATATGATGTAGCTGTGGAAAACAGGATAGGGCCCACACAGGCTCTGTAGAATAAAGCTTTGGAGTCACAGAGTGGAATAACAGAGGCAAGCCTCTGTCATCCTCACTCACACACACAATTGCTCAGAGTTTATGCAGTCCCTCCCACAGGAATTGCCCTATTCTGGAATCCCAGTACTCAAGATTTTGGGACGTGATCAGTGTCCCCTTCCATCTGGAGATGTGCCTGACTGAGGACTGGCACCTGAGGCTTTACCTTTCTGGATTCTTCTGTCACTGTTCAGTCCGCCTCCCCACTGAGTTAGGCAGAGGTGTGAAGACGTGACCCACGGGGACCACTTCAGAAGGATGTCCCGTCAAGAGGATGGGTGGAACCCACCTGGTTTGCTCGGAGATCGCCATTGGCCACGCACATCAGCCCCAAGCCAGAGGCACAACAGGCCTGCTCAATTGGGTCTTCCCCGTCAGGGAACCAAATGTTGCAGCAGATGGAATGAAACCCAAGTGGCACTCTGAGGGAGTGGATGAACAAAGTTTTATTATGCGTAGGCACAAAAGAGAGTCAAGTCTCCAAAAATCTGAGCCAAGTGTCTTGATTCTCATAAGTTTATATAGGAACTCTAAGCAGAAGTCTAAGCGGGCAAATTCCTAAGCAAGTGGGCAGACAGGGTTACAAAAGCAAAAGGAGCAAGGTTAGCCTATATTCCTAAAGCAGAGGGCTATTAGGGAGGAAAAAGTCATTATCTGTTTAGAGTTGTAAATTCCAGTTGAAAGGGGCAGGCAGGGAGTGCTTATCTTCCTGAGGATGTGGATTCCAGCTAGAAAAGGGGAGGAAGGGAGAAAAGGGACTAAGGGCAGCTTATTTTCCTAAAGCTGTGGGTTTCTCCTGAGGGAGGTTAGGGCCCTGGGCCTTTCTTTATTCCCTTTACTTGGCTATTTGAAGTTTTGTCACTTTTATTCATCCTTTAAAAGAAACAAATTTGTTTTGTTGGTTCTATTTGTTTTGTTTTGTTTTCTACTTCACTTATCCCACAATCTTTGGTATGTTCTTCTCTTTCATTGGACTCATGCAGGACAACTAACAAGGAGATAACGGTGGACAATGCCTATCCCAACGATCAGAGTGTCTGTAACTACAAGCAAGATAGTTCCATCCAACTGTCCCCTGAACTCTAAGCCCCCTCTCAATTCCTCAAGTTCAAGTTTGGGGAATGAACAATGGACTAAAGTAGACATTATTATTTTATTATAGACATTTTTTTAGCAATGGAAGAACTTTTATCATTGATATAAAGGCAGCTGCCACAAGAGGCTCGGAGGGGGTGATGAAGAATAGGTGTAATATGGAGGCATTTTGAGGATGTTGGAATTGTCCTGCATAATATTATAATGATGGATACAGGCCATTATATATTTTGTCATAATTTTAAAAATTGTGCAGGACTGAGTGTAAACTCTAATGTCAACTATAGCCTACAGTTGTAGCAATACTTCAATATGTGTTCATCAATTGTAACAAATGAACTACACTAATGAAGGATGTTGTTTATGTAGGAAAGTATGGGAGGGGGAGGGAGTAGGGCATATGGTAATCCCCTCTTTTTTTTCCTGTAAAGTTTATGTAATTTAAAGCTTCATTAAAAATAAGCATATAATTAATTAAAAAGAAAAACAGCATGGTACTGCCACAAAGGTACATATATAGACCAATGGAAGTGAATTGAAAATCCAGAGAACAATCCTTGCATTTTGACTGCTGATTTTTGACAAAGTGGCAAAGACCAATCAATTAGGAAAGAATAGTCTCTCTAACAAATGGTACTAGGAAAACTGGATCTTCTCTTGCAACAAAAGGAGAACACATACCTAACATCATATTCTAAAATCAACTCAAAATGGATCAAAGACCTAAATATAAGAGCTAGAAAAATCAAAATCTTTGGAGAAAACTTAGGGAAGCATCTTCAGTCCCATTTGTTAGGCAATCATTTCTTAGTCTTTACACACAAAGCACAAGCGATGAAAGAAAAAGAAAGAAAAATGGTACCTCATCAAAATTAAAACATTTGTTCCTCAAAGGAGTTTATCATGAAAGTAAATCAATAGTCTACACAATGGGAGAAATATTTGGAAACCACATAATCAATAAAGATTTAATATCCAAAGTATAGGATGAAATATTTCAACCTAACAACAAAAGACAAACAACCCAAATAAAAAAATGGGCAAAATTCTTGAATAAAATCTCTCCTAAGAAGACACACAAATGGCCTGAAATCACATGAAAGATACTGAATATCATTATCTATCAGAGAAAGGCAAATAAAAACAATAATGAGGTAACATTTCATATCCATTAGAATGGTTGTTATTAAAAGAAAAAAAGCAAATTAACAAAGGGTGGATGAGATACAGAGAAATACAAACACTCATTCATTCCTGTTGGCATTGTAAAATGATGCAACAACTGTGGATGACACTTTGGCAGTTCTTCATATAGATAAGTATAGAACTGCTTTATGACCTGGAAATCCATTATAAGGTATATAACGCTAAGAATTGAAAACAGGGACTCAAATAAATAGGTATGTGCACACTTATGTTCATAGCAATGTTATTCACAATTGCCAAAAGATGATAGCAACCCATGTATCCATCAAACAATGAGTGGATAAACAAAATGTGATATATACATACAATAAAATGAAATGTTATTCAGCCTTAAGAAGGAAAGACCTGAAAACATGAAGATTAATGAAATATTGAGTGAAATAAGTCAGACACAAAAGGACCAATAATATATAATCTCACTGATTTTACTCAATTAAAAACAGCAAACAATACAGTCAGAATCTAGAATATAGTTTACTCGGGGACAAGTTGGGGATAGGGAACAGGAAGTTAAAGCTTCAATTATACAGGTTTCCTATTAGGAATGATGAGAATGTTTTGGTAATGGATGATGGTAATGTTTTCATAATATATACCACTGAAATATGTATCTGAATGTAATTAAAAGGGGAAATGTTAGATTGTATATATGGTAACAAAATAAATTTTTAAAAATATTTATTGAGCTACTTTACACAAAGTGAGCCATAAGATGAATCCTGGACTGTAGTTAATAGCATAATTATAAAATATGCTATCATCAACTGTAACAAATGCTTCACACTAGTGCAATTTGGTGATGGTGGAGTGTTGCATGGGAATTATGAATTTTATACATGATTGTTCTCTTAACCCATAACTTCACAAATAAAGAAAAAATAGAAAAAGAAATAGATGAATACTAAATGGATGTAAAAATATATACCTTTATATATAAGCATATAGATAAAACTGTGCAAAGTAGTATTATTAGAAAAAGTAGACCTCTGTTTTTCACAAATTTGGACAATATAAAATAACAATAGACTCAAATTTCCAGAAAAGTATAAAATTCCTAAAGAGAGCTACAAAAGTCATAAAAATTGAGAGAATTTAAATGAGAAATAGAATTAAAAATCAATGACATTGAAAAATGTTCAGGGATAAACTTCTAATTTTGTTGAAATGTAGTACAAATAAGACATGATTCTTGTCTTTTTTTAACTCCTGGTCTTCTGTCAAAAATTATTTTACTATTAGAGATGTTCTACTGCAATCCCATCAATAAAGATTCAGCAAAAAGTTTAGTCATAAAAGATAGGTGAATTATTCTTTCTTTGACTATTACTTATATTCTTTGTAAGTACAGTTAATGATTTAAAAAAGTTGATTTCAATGCTGGAAAAAAAAAAACTCCCTAATGGTGATTTTGCAAGGCATAAGCACACCCTATTGAGGTGGTATTAACATAGAACATCTTAAATCCCAAGGTCACCTATTGTGATATAAATTGATGCTCGCATTTTAGTCTCCAGATAAGCTTTACTCAGGATCACTGAATTTTTGATGAATTGAAGAATTGTACATTCAAAACTTCATCAAATGTATAATATATTATGTTTTTAATTCTGTGATCCATACCATCAGATTCTTCCCTGAGATTCTGCAGTATAAATAGCATTTCTTGTAGGAGTTGCTTCTAAATATACATGAAAATTGATTTAATTATCATTAATTAATGAAAAAACTGACAGGAATGCATTTCACTTGGTTGTATATAGAGGAAATAAGTTTTGGCCATTAAAAATATATACTCTTAAAATGTAGGTCAAAGTTTATTAAAAATATTTAATAATAAAATCAGTATATTACAGAAAATTCAGTGATAAAATTATATTAACAAAAAACAAAAAAACTAAAAAAATATATATTAACACATACATATACATATAAATAAAGCTTTATTTGCACAAAGG